>PVJD01003478.1:0-162335 GCA_004026545.1 Mormoops blainvillei | reverse complement strand
CTTTCTTTCCTTCCTTTCCTTTCTTTCTTTCTTTCTTTCTTTCTTTCTTTCTTTTTCTTTCTTTCTTTCTTTCTTTCTTTCTTTCTTTCTTTCTTTCTTTCTTTCTTTCTTTCTTTCTTTCTTTCTTTCTTTCTTTCTTTCATGTGTCAGTCCAGATTTCCCAACACCATTTATTGAAGAGGTTATTTTTTACTCCATTTTATGCTACTTCCACCTTTGTAGCATATTAATTGACCACAGAGACATGGATTTATGTCTGGGCTCTCTATTTTGTTCCATTGATCTGTGTCTGTTCTTATGCTAGTACTAGGCTGTTTTGATTTTAGTAGCCTCATAATACAGTTTGATATCAGGTATTGTGATCCTTCCTACTTTGTTCTTCTTTCTCAGATTGTTGATACTATTTGGGGTCATTTTTGGTTCCATATGAATTTCTGAAATATTTGTTCTAGATCTGTGAAATATGCCCCTGGTATTTTAAGAAGAACTGTGTTAAACCTACAGTTTGCTTTGGGTAGTATGAACATTCTAATGATGTTAATTTTTCCAATTCATGAACACGGTATATGTTTCTATTTATTCGTATCTTTCTTATCTTCTTTATTCAGTGTTCTGTAGTTTTCCAAGTATAGGTCTTTTACCCTCCATGGTTAAGTTTATTTTTAGGTACTTTATTTTTCTTGTTGCTCTAGTAAATTGGACTCTTTTCCTAGTTTCTGTTTCTGATATTTCATTGTTGATGTACAAAAATGCCTTCAATTTCTGAATGTTGACTTTGTATCCCACCATTTTGCCAAATTCATTTATTAGGTCAAGAGTTTTTTGGTGGAGATTGTATGGTTTTCTAGGTACACTATCTTGTCATCTTCAAATAATGACGGCTTTATTTCCCCCTTTCCAATTTGGATGACTTTTATTTATTTTTCTTGTCTGATTGCTGTGGCTAAAACTTCCAATACTATGTTGAATAAAAATAGTGAAAGCAGACACCCCTGTCTTGGTCCTGATCTCGGGGGGAAAGCTTTTAGTTTTTTGCCCTTTGAGTATGATGTTGACTGTAGGTTTCTTGTATATGGCCTTTATTTTGTTGAGGAATGCTCCCTCTACCCCCATTTTGCTGAGTGTTTTTATCATAAATAGGTGCTGTACCTTATCAAATGCTTTTTCCACATCTATTGATACGACCATATGATTTTTGTCTTTCCTTTTGTTTATTTGATGCATTACATTTATTGATTTGTGAATATTGTACCATTCTTGTATTCCTGGGATGAATCCCACTTGATCATGGTATATGATCTTTTTAATGTATTGCTGGATGCTGTTTGCCAGTATTTTATTGAGGGTTTTAGCATCTATGTTCACCAGAGATATTGGCCTGTTGTTTTCTTTCTTTGTTATGTCTTTACCTGGTTTTGGGATTAGGATAATACTAGCCATGTAAAAAGAGTTTAGGAGTCTTCCTTCCTCTTGAATTTTTCTGGAATAGTTTGAGAAGGATAGGAGTTAGTTCTTCTTTAAATGTTTGGTAAAATTTTCCTGTGAAGCCATCCAGTCCAGGGCTTTTGTGTGTTGGGAGTTTTTTGATTACTGCTTCAATTTTACTAGTTATCAGTCTATTCAGGCTTTCTACTTTTTCTTGAACATTCTTATAACTATTATTTTGAACTCAGCATCTGACAGTTTGCTTGCCTCAATTTCATTTAGCACTCTTTCTGGGGATTCCTCCTTTCCTTTCAATTGGGGGTTCTTTGTCTCCCTATTCTAGGTGACTCTTCTTGTTTGTTCTGCATGTTAGATTGATCTGCTTTGACCTCTGTCTTCATGGTATGACCTGCTGTGGTAGGAGACCTGTGGGACTCAGTGGTGCAGTCTCCTTGATCTCCTGAGCTAGATGTTCTTGAGATGCACTTTTATGCCATTTATGTGGGCTCTCTGATTTTAAGTGGGTTTTACTTGGTGTTGGGTGATTTTTGGTGGTTCCTTCCCTCTGGCTGACTGACTGAGGGCCACACCACCCACCACATCTTGTATGCTGTTTATAGGTGTTGCTAGAAAAAAAACAATCAACCAAGGAAACAAACCTATACCTGCAAAAATAACCTCCATCCACAGCCACACTATCAACAGCAAATGAGCAAATATTAATAAAGGTGTAAAGAGATTGACTATAATAAGAAAGAAAAAACAAGTATAAGATGACTAACTGAAAGAAAATGATTTTGAGAGGGTAGAGGGAGGAGAAAAAATAAGAGTAGGGAATAGAAACAATGTGAAGAAAGAAAAGAAAATTTACATTGTAAATAAAAAAGGAAGGGAAGGAGGCAAAATGGAGTAAGAAAAGGAAAGAGTATAATATGAGGTTTAAACTAAAATTTAAAAATATATATAGTGAAAAAATAAGAACCAAATTGGACAAAAAGATCCACTGCAGCAATATGAACAACAAATGGGCACAGATTAATATAGGTGGGGTGGGAACAAGAAGAGAAAAAATAAAGAAAGAACAGCTTAAGAGATGTCTAGAGGAAAGAAAAGTGATTTTGAAAGGATAGAGGAGAAGAAATATTAAGAGTGAGGAATGAAAATCAGGCTAAGAGGGAAAAATTAAAATTTTAAATGAAAAAAAGAAAAGGGAGGAGGAAAGCAAAATGGAGTATGAGAGGGGAATGGTAAAATTTGAGATTTGAAATACAAAGCTAATGAAGCTCTAGAAATAAAATTGAAGAAATGCAACAACGTACCATCATATCAAGAACAAATGAGCAAAGATTGGTAAAGGTAGAGAGAGAATAAGAGTATTTTAAGATGAGGAAACATAATGTGAGATATCTACTGACAAGAAAAATGGGTTTGAAAAGCTGGAGATGGGGAGAAAGAGTAAGTGTGTGGAATAGAAACAAGTTGTGGCAAGAGAAAAAAAATTGAAACAAAAAGAAGAAGAAAGAAGAAAGTAAAATGGAGTAAGAAAAGGGAGGAGCAAAATATGAGATTTGAAATAAACTGAAATATAACAACTAGTGAAATAATAGGCACAAACTTGAAGGAAAAGAAATGAATGTTGAAAAGCTATGTAGGAGAGACAATGAACCAAATAATGAGGAAGACCGTGGTAGAAATCATCTCAGTAGAATCCAGGGTTTATCACTATCTTCTCCTTCTGGATCTGCCCCTGGTTATGTCAGATGGTGTCCTAGTCTGGCACGAGGCAGCCTGTTTGACACTACAAGTGATCCACTGTCTGAGGCTGTCTCCTTCAGATTTGGCTGGTCCTCACTGATCTGCCCTGATGGCATTCCATCAGTCTAGGACCCAGGGGTGATTCATTTAATGACCTGAGAGGACTGCCAGTACCTTCTCCACCCGCCTCTGGAGGGGACCTCTGGTGCAGTCTGGAGGGTGGGAACCCTGGGTCACTCCCAGGGGACACTGTTCAGTCTTCAGTGAATATGGTGAGAGCGTTTCTCCGCATTCTCACCGTTCATCTTGGTCTGTGCCAGATTCTTTCCAATAATATATGGTTTCTGGTGAATCAGCTGTCCTTTTCCTATGAGGAGATAATCTGTGTACAAGGGGCCACTCTTTCCTGCTTGGTGCAGAGAGCAGCTCTGTCTAGGTGCTGAGGCTGGGCGGGTCGTTGCACTTGTCTCTAATCTCTCTGCTCTGCTGGTTTCAGTGGATCAGGCCCCAGGAACAGTGTAGCTTGTAGCGTCTGGTAAAAAGGGCCCTTGCAATGCTTTTTCTTCTTTCCTCTGTGGAAATGCACCCAGCAGGAGGCTCCTGAGCCTGGCCTTACTGATCTGTAGGGTCTGTAATCCTGCAGGTGGAGGTTGGTCTCGCCTGGCTACGAAGGGACCTGTCTGGATGCAGCAAATCTCAGGCATTCAGCTCCTGGCTGTCTAGTCCCCAGCTTGTTGCTCTCTGGCTGGGGACTTGGCCCAAACTCTCCCCTCTGTACAGTCCCCTGCATGCCAGCCATGCTGGGTTGGGTTTCAGTCTCTTCAGCGTGACTCTATCCTTCTGAACTCTGTTGTCAGAGCTACTACACATGCATGCACGTCCATTTGAGCTCTAGGTCCCGGCTGAGTGTCAAGTCTCACCTCAGCACCTCTATTAAAAGAGTTTTTGTGTAGCCCCCATGTTGCAGCACCAAGCCCTGGGGGAGCCTGTTCTCCATGTGCACCCCCTCCCCCCAAATCAAAAAGTTTCTCTAAGTCAGGGCTGGCCACAGCCTGCTAGAGCCTCTGACAGTTTTAGATAAAGTTTCTCTCTGGATCCCTCCCAACAGGTGCTGGGAAGAGCCCTGAAGCGATACTGTAACACAGGGTAGTGGCCCTTCCCACTCCTTCCAGTGATTCTCAGCCTCAGGCGGACCTGCTCCCACTGCACTGCTTCTGCAGCCAGCACCTCCCTGGTTGTCTCTCTCTGCCCCACCAAGCTCGGGGCTCCTGAGCAGATGCACTGCTGCCCTGAATCTCCACAGACATAGTACTAGGTTGGGCAGTGGCAGTGGCAATTGCTCCGATAGAAGAGTCCCAGTCCCCCGCTCGCGAGTTGCCCTGCAGGCAGGCAGGCCCTTGCCCACTCATGCACATTCCCTAGACGCTCATCTGCATACGCACTCACTCACACTTGCTCTCTCTCACTCTCTGCTGGACTTTCAAGTTGATTGTTCTATGGTTTAACCGCAAGACCAATCTAGACCTGGGAGCAAGCGGACAGAGCTTCTAGCTGGTTGGCAGCCATCTTGGATACTCCCTTGTACTGTCTTTAACATCCACCGTTACTCTGTGAAGTCACTGAATGATTTATCCAAAAACTCACCAGCTTCTCATTTCTCACACTGGTCAGGATCTCTGCAGATTTTAACCTCATGCAACTCATTTTCTATTTAAAAAGGTACAAATATTATGAGACCACTATAGCCAAAAGCTTCATAGTTCTGACTGTTTCGTGGGCTGAATGTTTTAGTTTCTGAATTAAGACTCTTTTTTAATAATTGAGATTCTTTTTTATCACAGAAGAATTTTATTATTTGAGGATAACCAAAAAAGTCATGAGTCTGCCCTAATCTTCAGCTTGAGGCATAGAAAGATTTCTTCCATAATGTTCGAAGAAACTGTGAGAGACAAAAATAAATTTGTGTTTTGATCACAATTCAGATGTTATGCTTGTTCAACACATTAATTATGCAGGAAAAGACAAAGTATTGGTACTTTGGTGTCTGTATAATGAATGCTTTCTGATTTTTTTATAGTTAAAGCAGAAAAATGGCTGAGAAGTTTTCTTGGTATCTGTGTCTCAGTTTTCTGATGATAATGGAAATACTTATGTTTTTTGTTTACTGATATTAAAAATAAACTAAGACTATCTGAAGTGTGTATTCCACATATAAGTTATTCTCATATTTATGCTATGAATTGTATATCCTTGTTTCATAAGAAAAATATACGTCATGTGCCATGCTTGTAACGAGAACAAGAAATTTAATTCAGTTATTGGTGTCATAATAGACTGAGAAAAATACCTTTTAAGAAAGCTGCATGGTTTTGGAAGCACCATCATGTTAAAATATTTAACAACTGGTATATGATCACGTTATCATATATATTAGAAAAACTGCTTTTATTCTCTAAGTAACATGAATTATGAAATTGCTTGTCAAGTGAGGTTCGTTGTAGTACAAATACTTCATCCAATTTTCCTAATTTCTAAATTCATTAATGATTTTTAGAAATTATTGATTGATCTTTGCATGACATATATATATGTTACTTGCTAAATGATACCTTTATATGAGCCATGACTTCATATAGAGAACAGCCAACAATATGTTCTAATGACTTCCTATTTAATTAATTGTCATTGGATGACTTGCATTTACAAAAAGAGAGAGAATGCCTTTTTACATAAATGATAGTTTATGATTGATATTTTTTAGCATTTGCTGAATTAACAGAAATACATTTTTCTAGTTTTTGTAATGCTGAGATTTTTATATATTTGGTATCTTTATTAATAGCTGTCATGAAAATTGCTTAGAGCATTTAATTTGATCAATCCTAATCCACTAGACAGACGAGGCATCTTGGACTGCTCGAGTTCAAATTCTGATTCTGCCCATTAATTTAAAAAAGAAATTTTTAGCTGAGGATATTTGTATTGATTTTAGAGAGAGATGAATGGGGAGGGAGGGAGGGAAAGAAAGAGGGAGAAAGAGAAAGAGGAACATTGATGTGAGAGGAAAAACATCAATCAGTTGTCTCCCTTACATGCCCCAACTGGGGACTGAACCGACAACTTTCTGGTGTTTGGGACAGTGCTCCAACTAAACTGAGCCACTCAGCCAGGGCTCTGCCCATTAAACTTTAAACAACCTCTCTATGTCTCAGTTTTCTCATCTGTAAAATGGGGACACTAACAGTACTCATAGGTTTTAACATATGTTAATAAGAATGCCTGGCACAGAAGATCACCTAGTAAGTATAAAATTAATGTTGTTAATGCCCACTTCTGTTGGGCTTTTGGGTTTTAGATAAAGGTGAATTTCAATAGGCACCATAAATTGGGTTTACCTTAGGCACCAGTTAGCCCCACATTGCACCATGGGGCCCATCTATTGCTCACAACCTCCTTCTGTTGTTGGCTTCAGGAGCTCCGATTATCTCTTCAGTGGTTGTTGCTCATCCCCATTTTCTGATAAGAGTTCAAGTCCTGTAGTGACTTGCGGTTCCTATAAGCAACCATATGAAGGTAACTATAGTGGGGAACAAAGCCTGGGAGCAAGTGATCACAGCCAAGCTATGGTTTTGTGAGCACCAGCTCTTTGCTACCAGGATGCCCAGAAAGGCACTGTTTCCTCTGTGGGACTCTGTTCTCCTTCTGACTCGGGGGAGGGGGCAAGGCAGGGACAGGCATAGGCACGTGAGATCTGTGGCAGGGTGGCTGGCAGGCCAGCAGGCTACAGGATGCCAGCACAGACCATTTGGGCTTCCTGTAAGAGCTAGCAAGGCATCGGCCTGTCCTCCAGAGCCCTGAGGTGGTCGCAGCCACTGGTAGTGTCCGGAGGGCAGGACTTTTGGGGGAACTGGAACAGGGTCTCGGAGGCTCTCTGCTGTACCTGCACCAGTCTTACAGGTGCTTGAATCGGAGGAGGTGTGTGGAGCCCAGGCACATAGGTTCGCGTGGACGAAGGTGGGCATCGATAAGGGGGAGGCCTGGGCAGCAAGTCTTTCAACATTGTAGCAAGTTACTCAGCTAACTAAGGTACATACTGACTGAAAGTCAGTCCTGGGTTTAAGAACACGGGACTCTTTCAGCCAGGTTACACCTTGCCACTGTCTTTCTTCACTTCCGAAAGTAATAGGCAAGTATCCTACATGCTCAGGTCTACTGAGTGAGATGACTGGTTTTGTCGTTTCTCATTGGTCCATAAAATTTTTATTCAACATAAGATGAGGAAACAAAAAATATATGCCACCGTATTTTTCCTTTTTCTATGCTTTAATTGTAAAAATAGGTGGGAGCAGAATCTTCAAAGTGTTTATCACGGCTATGGAAGTTACCAGTTGCTACTGTCAAACAAAAGTACTCCTCTAACTTTTTTTCTTCTTTTTTGAGATAAGGGTAAAAATCTATTAAATAGATTTAACAGACCTGACCTAGCCAACTTGACCTCTTCCCTCCCCCACTCTGGGATTGGGAGCTTCTTCTTTCGGGGTTTTGTTTCACAGATAAAGAAGAAATAAGGAAGGAAAAACAAGTGGGCCTAAGCCAGAGGTTATAAACTCTAAATCTGTAGAGTCTAATGCCTCTAGTAAAAAGTGAACGTAAATAAAAATAGGCAGGGGGTAATTACAGGCACAGGTAGGCGTTGTGGCCAAGTGGAGGGCACAAGCCCATCTCTTGGGAGCCCACAGACCAGCTCCAACCAAATGTAACCATGAGAGAATGCAGGCGCAGGGCTGCCAAATCTTTGAACTTTCCAAAGAATCAACTCTGTATTGTATGTGGGAGAGGGTATGTGTATTTATGTGTATGTGTATTTGTGTGTGTGTATCTTATGTGTGTAGGTACATATTTTTTAGTGTAAAATGCCTTGATTTTGAAAACACTGCCAGGCCAAACAAAGTACACCTGGAGGCCATGGTCTACTATGTCAGCCAGGACTGGGGCAGGAGATTTTAATGGCATTTGAAGGAGTAGAAGTGGAAAAGCTGTGGTATATTTGCGACAGAAAGGAAAGAAAAAAGGGGCTTTTAGGAGTGTGTCTATGACATTTCTTCAACATACTCAGGAAAATCTGGTGAAGGAGAGTGTTTTAAAAACAATTTTAGGTTGCTGGACTGTGTCCTTTGGTCACCGTTCTGTAAGTGTGTGCCACATTTCCCCCCTATAAGTTACACAGGAGGTGATTTTGTCATCTGGCATAATATCAGACATACTTGTTTCTTCTCAAGGCAAGTAAATTCTTCTTTAACTCGTTAATGAATAAAAAAGGAAATGAGACTTTCATTGTGACTCATGCTACCAGGTGAATCAATATCTTAATCTCTTGTGGTTTAAAAACTTCCTGGAAGGACAACATGGATGTTAATTTTTTTAATTATTAAACAGAAACTTTAATGATTTTGGCTAGATCGTACCAAATCTGCTTTATTAGCAAAGGAAGACTGAATAGAAGGTTATGACAACATTGGCAGAAGTTGATTTTAGCCAAGACAGAATCATATGAGGTCTGGAAAACCTCCAATATTAAAGGATTTTTTTCACCAGTCACATGTTCCTGCTACTTGGTAACTGAACTCTTTGATATCAGACTTGGTGATGTCTCACGTAGTGTTTTCTTTCTTTTTTTTTAAAAATACAGTTTTTCTGTATGGTCTGACACCACACCATACAGAAAAAGTAACTCAAAATGGATTAAAGACTTGAATATAAGACCTGAAACAATAAGATAAACAGAAGAAACTATAGGCACTAAGCTTATGAATCTTAGTCTCAGAGGGGCCTTTGTGAACTTGACCCCAAAGGCAAGGGAAGTAAAACAAAAAGAAATGAACATGACTGCATCAAACCAAAAAGCTTCTGCACACCAAGCGAAACCACCAATAAGACAAAAACGCAACCACCGGAATGGGAGAAGATATTTGTAAATGATACTTCCAATAAGGGGCAATATCCAAAATAAATAAAAAACTCATACAATTCAACAACAAAACCCTCAAATAATCCAATTAAAATAGGCAGAGGACTAGAATAGAAGATGTACAGGCATCCAACAGATATATGAAAAATGCTCAACATTACTAGCTGTGAGTGAACCGCAAGTCAAAACCACAATGAGATACCACCTCACGCATCATTAGAATGGCTGTTTTCAATATGGAGATGTGGAGAAGTGGAACCCCTGTGCATGGCTGGTGGGAATGTAAATTGATGCAGTCACTGTGGAAAACAGGGTGAAGGTTCCCCCAAAATTAGGAGTAGAGCTGTCGTATGAACCAGCAACCCCCCTTCTGGGTATCTACACAGATAAATCAGTAATTTCAAAATAACTTTTAAAAAATATCCTTAAAGATATATGTATTCTAGGTTTATTGCAGCATTAGAGTCAAGTAGTCTTAGGAATAACTCTTACCTGTTAGTCAGATGCGACAGAGTTCTCTCTCCTTCAGCACCTTAGAGGGAACTGGGTGAGCTGAGTGTTCTTCAAACTTTAATGTGCAGATGAATCCCCTACGGGGATGTTTTTAATTGGCCTGGATTGTGGCCTGAAAATTTGCATCTTTAACAAGCTCCCAGGTGAAGCCTGAGCACAATCTGAGTAGCAACCTCCTCCCCCCAACCCCAGAGGATGAGTAAAGATAGAGAATAGGGTGTACGGATGCAGAGGATGTGTTTTTAGGACCTGTACAGCCTCAGTTTCTCTCTGTTCTGACAGTGGCAGACTGACTTGACTTTGAAGGAAACATTTCTTCTCCACGATTCATTAATGCAGTTCAACTACTTGTGATAGAGTTGGACATGGGACTCAAGTGTGGTCAATCAGTACCAGTGAGCAGGTGACCCAGGTAACTCGATTTTTAGACCGGGCTTTCGGCTTGTGCTACTGGGAAGGAGGCTTTCTTTGTAGGCTGTGAAACCTGGGGCTTCCAGTGACCGCCATGAAAGGGGCGCCTGCCTGAGAGTGAAACCAACAGAGGAAACAGATCTAAGGTCTGGAAAAAGACAGATTCCTGATAACATCTTTTGAGAGCTTAGATCCAGAGTTGGGAAAATAAAGATTCTTAGTAACATCTTTTGAGTGTCTGGATCCATCCATGCCTGAGATATTAATGCCTAGTTGGTTACTTGAGTCAATAAATTTGCCTTTCTTCTTCGGCAATTTGATTTGAGTTTTTGCCTCTTGCAACAGATAGCGTTCAGATAATACAGTAGTGATAGAGCCTAACACAGTGCAGCAGGTAATTGTAGCCTTTTGTTTACAATTTTTCTTCGGTTGGATTGAACAATATATATACTGCATTTCTGTAAAAACAAGGGGGATATATATATATATATATATATATATCCCCCTTGTTTTTATATATATATAAATATATATATATATATTTCCCCAGAGAAGAAGAAACAACCCGAAACCATCAATCAGATGACAAGCAATTTTATTTTGCAAAACAATCACTATACAGCAACAAATACATTTGCAAATTTTGATTGAAAAACATGAACTAACTACAACCAGCCATTGAAGAAATGCCTTTCTATGGTAACAGGCTCTAGAATTATCAGAAGAAAGAAACCCCCCACAAATTTGTAGTGGAGTGTTGGAACCTTGGAATCCCAGCGTACAGAGTATACTTTTTGTGGATTTTTTTCTTTTTGCTAAAGTTGAAGTAGATTTTAATGACTGATATTTTTCGAGTTTAAAAATAACCTTTTTCCTGCAGAGGGACTGGGCCTCAACCTACACAAGGAGGCTAAAAATCCTAGGCCTAAAAAACAAACATCCATGCTAATTTGTGCATATCTATTTTTGAAGGAATGCCTAGAATTTGCCTTTCCAAGCCATGAATCTAGGTGGGTTTTTTTTTATTTGTTTGTTTTTATTTGTTTTTTGGGTACTTAGACCATGAGTAGACCATTTATTTAACACCTTTTAGTAGTATGAAAACTATGAAAAAAAACTATAATTGTACCTATGTCATAATCAGTCACATTGAGATTATTTCTTTAATAATACTGACATGATGTTATATTTGGTTGATGACCCCATTTCTTGCTGTATTACTATATGAGCATCTGGAGAAGGCCAGCTACCATCAGTACAGTCTTCCATTTAACAAGTTCTCTCTTTAGCCTTATTCAGTCATACCTGGTTGGTGTTACACAGGTGTCTTGCTAGTGGGTGGGATTTCAGCCCATCATCCTGCTGGAACTCAGCAGGAGAATCCAGAGAGAGTTGGTTCCTGAATGGACATGGCCTTTGAAACTCATCATAAACTCGGATCTTTCCTGCACCACTGTAAGGTACCTAATTCTTGGTTGCAGGTGACCCAGAGAGGGTGAGTTCATTGAAGAAGCTGGCCTTTTAACTCTTCGTAGCTCTGGATTACTTATGTATTCTTAAACAGGTTCTCAAAGGCTAAAGCCAGAGAGAAACTGGCATTAATAGATCTAGAATTACAACTATGAAGCTCTAATTTCTAGATCAGCGTATGGATGTCCCCACAAGAGTGGTGTTCAAAAAGCTTAATTTGTGTCGTTAGTCTTGAGAGTGAAGCCAAGATGGGTTCCACCACTTATCCCCATAAGAAGACATTTATCCTGTGTGTTTCTCTCTTTCCCTGGTACAAATTATCAGGGTTTTGGTTTTGTTGTTGTTGTTAACTTTATAGAGAATCACATTTCCCTACAAAGAAAGAGCATTTATTCATTATTACTTTGCTGTGGTTTGAAATAAATATTTGTTTTAATGCTAAGTCTAGTAACTTCATGCTTTTATATCATCTTTATTTTGGGCATGTATTGTTAAGAGACTGAATTTTAATATGCATAGCACATTTACTTATTCTTAATTGTTATAAAAAACTTAAACCAAGTTGAAAAAAAATACTTGTTTCACTTATTAAAACTGTTCTAACCAGTTGTTAACTTCTTTCTGTAGAACCTCAATCACTATCTAACACTATCAAACACATAAAAGAAAATACCATAAGTCTCCACATAACTATTCTTTCATCTCCTATTTTCTGGTGCATTTCAAGGGAAGCTGATGAAAAAAAATGCCCAAATTGGTCAAATCAACCTCACAGTAATTATTAGGCAGAAAATAAACACAACCACAGTCCTAATCAGTAGTTTCTATCTTTTTGACTGTTGTGTAAAATGACTGATTTATAAATAATTTCAGACATATTTGCCTATGTTAAACCTCTCAGTTGTGAGTGAATGGCACACATTTGCTCCTAGAGTTTCTTTCGTGGAAGTTACATTGGTTCCGATATCCAATGAGTCACAAAATGTCACCCGTGTTTCTCTGTCATTGCATCCCTTGGATTCTTTCTTAAATGCTATGATACTCCTTTTTTGCCTCATCCACGCTCATCGTTTCTTTCTTTATATTCAGGAATTGATTTGGCTCAAAGGAATCAAATAATTACCAGATTATTTGCCTGTAACTGTTCAAAGCCAACCTACCAGCCCTGAGCAAGAAAAAGAACAGATAAATACAAAAAAGTGTCCACTAGCCTGGTAATGCATTGTCTTTTTCAGGCCATTGACTAATTCGTTGTTTCTTTAACAGTCTAGGATGAATGATTTGTGAGAGGATTTAATTAATCGATTTGGGATTTCTTGACTGTATATAAAGTCAAAACAGTATTACCTACTGATATAAAATGATTTTGATATTGGCATCTCAAATGTTTTGTAGCTATAGCTTCTCAAAATATTGTATTTTTCCTTTCTGATCAAGGGATCTTTATTTTGGGGAAGGAAGCCAAATATCTTCTCTCAAATAATTTAATAAGCAGGTACTGTTCGGAAGAATGGGTAACATGTCCCAAACTCCCACTGTTAGTTTCAACTTTAGCAAATGAAAAAAAAAAAAAAAAGAAAGGAGAAATCTTAGTAAGTCTTTCATGGATGATTACGGAAATAAAACCCAAACTAGTCCATGATTCAAAATAATTTAAATCCATAATCTTAAACCAACAATCTGTAAACCCCTTTATGTATAACTGGTCCCACCCCCACAAACTCCATGTTGGTGAAAGCAAAGAAAAATAAATTTTTCTAGCATCATGGGAGAGACTTGTATCTGGCACTAAAACAGGGTTACAGCTTTGAGTTGTTACAGAAAGCAACTTTCATGCTAAAACTTTTTATCTTTTTTAATGTATTTTTTTAAATAGGGAAAGAACCCTGCTAACATCTACTTTCACATACCTAAAATTGCAACACCAAAGGGTGCAGGAGACACAGATACTGTGAATAAGGAAGTATAATATTCAAGTATATGAGGAAGTATCACAAATGGCCACAGAGAAATATATATATATATTTATATCTATAATACTGTATCAAACAGATGGAAAGGGGGTGTGAAACTGGTAGTGTGGACACAAATCTAGCTGATCAACTGACATTCTAATCAGACACGAGTCCGTCCTAACAAAAGTGCCAGGGCACTTTAACACCACTTCCTCGACCGCAGCTCAAACGCTTCGTTACTACTTTTTAACTAGTTAAATAATTTATTGAATTGACTTATACTCTGATATAATTATCCAGGTCCCAAATGTTAATAACTTAATTGAATCTTTCTTCCCATTTATACAAAATAACACTTTAAAAAAAACTTATTTCTTACATGCTCTTTCCTTCCTGCCATCAGACTCCTTGATTTATTTTAATCCGTAATAAGTTACAATGGGCAGCTTTTATCTTTTCACCCAGCAACAGAATAGTGAAATGAGCAGCTTGGATTTTAACAAGGCCTTTCAGAATGTAGTGGATAGCCTTCAGGCACATGAAAGGTAAAAATGCAATTTTTCAAATAATAATACTCCATGCAAAACAGAGCAGAGCAAAAATAATCATCCAATTGTACTCATGTAAAGCCAGTGTCTTCCTGTTGCAAATGGAAATCAAGTGAATTTCTGCATATGCTATTCTTTTTTTTTTTATAAAATTGTAACAATTAATAGAGTTTGGGAAGGACATTATTTATTTTATGATTTGTAAAGAATGAACATAACACCTGCTCAGAGCCCACTCCTGCCAAGAGCTCATGCCTAAATATTATTACTTCAATGCTAAATGAGAAATATTCACAAGCCCTGCTTAGCCAGTGCGGCAGTGACATCCTCGGCCAAAGTGGCAAGCTGAGGGGATTCGAGCAGGTTGATGCTTCCAGAAGAGGAGACGTTGCTAAGTCGTCGGGGGGATGCCACGCTGGATCTGCCGGGGGACTGTGTGATGATCTCAGCCCCGTGGTCCACACGGGCCTTAGCATGCTCTCTGAAGTTCAACTTTTGGCTGTCAATCTGTTCAAGACAAGCATCAGTCCTTGTTAACTCAAGCTTCTTAACTGACCCTTGACATTTTTCTATGTCCCAGAGCTAATGTGAATGTCACTTGTATTCATCTCTGCCATCCTTACTTGCTATTATTCAGGGGCCCATATTGATGAGGAATATTTCAGAACAATTTTAAAAAAAGACGAGATCAGCTCATGACCTTGTTTCTTACCTTGACATTACCACCTCCAGGGACATGGTGAGCATTGTCAAGTGAACCAACTTTAGCTTGGGCCTTTTCTTTGAAATCCAGTTTTACACTCTCAATTTTCACACGCCCACCACCTGTGAGAGGAGAAGGGCTTTTAAATCCTTTGCTAAAATTAAATCTTATATTTGTGGTGACTATTTCCCAAAAATGATTACAGTAGATAGACCACTGTAAACCACAGGCTTAATGAACTCGACTATATCTCTGACCATAGATGGGAAAAAAATCTTTAAAATTTCTAGTCCATACCAATGTCCTCATATTATCCAAGATAATTACATCCTTTTTATACCATTATATGGATTGCTTTACATATTAATACCTTTCTCCTCTCCCCAATCTAACCTAAGATATTAGAAGTTTTTCTCGTATCCGTATAATAAATACTCTTCAAAATAACATAATAAAAATGTGCTACTGCATTCTTTCTAAAATTTGGGAGAGTTAGACTCTTATTCCAAAGGAAGCAAATTATATTGAGGTGAAGCTCTTCTTTATTCTTTGTGATAACAGTTCACTTGTACGAAGATCTATTAGGCTAGAAATGGTGCACATATACGGGTAATAGATCCACCTGTAAATTTTCAACACTGATAGCTTGACAGATAAAATAGGAGGCAGGAGCTAAGTTTTTAATACTAATAAGCTTTAAGAACTTCCCATTTTTATTAGTAGATGGAGTAATAGGAGATCACATTCTCATATAGATGTTCTAAGACCTATCTGAGATCGACTTTGATCTGATAATGTTAAGAGAGTTTGGACTGTGACATTCCCCTAACTGCTAGCTAGTCTGAAAATCAAGGATTTGCTATAGAAGAGAGTGCCACATGCCCACTCTTCATGGTTCCTCAATCTCTGCATGCTTTCCTGCCTTTCTCAAGCTTGCAAATACATGGAGTTCTACACTGGAAAGGTATTTGTTGTCTGTTAGCCTGCTCTTGAGGACTTATGAAGGTCTGTTGATGTTTCTGACCTGGAAAAAAGCTGGACTAGACTCCTTTACCCATCTCCACTTAAGAGGTTTGCTTTTACTTTCATTAGCACCTTGGTTTTGGCCGTATGCATTTTTTTTTTTTTTGCAAGGCCAGTGATAAGCGATGTGATCTACTATTTTAGCATCTCTCTTGAGATTTTAATTTGGGAAAAAAAATACCAAGGGGCTCTATGGAGACATGGAAAAGATTTTAAAATTTTGGGTTCTTGTTGCTTATTTATCTCTGTAGATCTAAGAGAAAGATTTCTTGAGGCTTCAAAGGCCTTGTGGTGTGTTTTTCATGAAATACCTAGACATTTATATTATCACCCAACTACCTGGCCAGGAACCCCTTAATGTTATAGGGTGTTACTGGATTAGAGTTTGAAGATATATTCACTCTTTCTTCTCCTAAAGTCTTCAGATGTCCATGACGTTATTTAACTCATGCTTCTAAAACAAATGTAGTTGTCCTCTCAAAAATATGCAGTATGGCCAGATTTCTTTTTTAACTTGGCTATGTGAGACTCACTTGTTGGCTGTGATGAGATTAGTGTGATTCATAAAACATTCTTATCTCAGTTAGAGGCTCGAGGGTGCTGAGGTTGCAACTAGATGAGATAAACTTTCTTAGGATCTTACTTTTCTATGTTTTGGTAGCCTCTGATAGAAATTGCTTGTTTGAGCTTTCTTTTGTGATTATATGTTGTATCAGTATAATGTTGTTAAAATTTGTGTTGAACTGTATTTTGAGAGAGAAGAAAAGTAATGTAATATTGACCCAAAATATATTCAGAGAGGAAGCCTATTTTTGTTAAAGTTCTACCAGGAGTCTTTATGCAACTGTTAGAAGCACTTGAATTAAGAGAGCTATGCCTTTGTTTCTAAAGAGTTCTGACACCCATTAGAAGCAGTAATTGTGAAAGACTATCATGTTTATCAAGGTTCGTATGTCCAGAAGTGAAGTCAGTAAGACGTCAGATATTTCAATCTATGACTGCAGGTGTTGACTTATTTCCTTTTTATCTCCATAGAAATTGCACATTCCAAAGTAGCTTTGTGAAAAGCTTGCAGTTGTCAAGGATCATTGTGCTAATACTTCTTTATGAAGTGAGTCTTCTGATTCAGTTATTACAGAAGAGCTAGATTTAGAAATAGGTGGGAGTCCGTGACAATGGGCTTTTATGACCGGTAAGTCTTACACAGAATATTTATTTTTCTATGTAAGATTTTTCTGTGTATCAAGACACAGGTGAATTTGAATAATTGTATACTTACTATATGGAATTAAAGGCTCCAATATTTTCTTTTCTATTCTGGAAGAATATAGGCAGTGTGGACAAAGACTTCAGACATACTGTTGACATGGAAGTGCAAAGTCCACTAAGTAGCTGTAGGCTTGAGTTACAGACAGGGGAATTATAAGGACAGGCAGTATGGGGCCATGTCCCTCCTGCCTCAAGAATGATAGCTAAGCTCACTCCAGGGTAGTAGTTATGAAACTAGTAACAGAGGTTCCATATAAGTAATTTTTAATTCCTTGCCTTGCTTTATGAATACCCTTTGGCCAAGTAAAGCCTGATTTCTAGACATGTTTCTAATGCACTTATCCATTTTAAAACTTATCCTATCTACCTTTGTTTTTCAACTAATAAATTTTTCTGAATAATCTTCACCTGGTTAGCAATCTTACTGGACTCAACTGTTCATACACCATTTTTCCCGATAACGTTTGAGACAATTGTTTATTTAAGATGCCAAGAAAAGAGGGTTAAAAACCAACTGTTTCTTCTTCTTATTCTATATAATATTATATATATATATATATATATATATATAGTATGGAAATGTTCTTGAGAAAATTACAAATTTGATAGTTATCCATTATTTACATAGGCATGGAGATGGAATTTAGCAAAATTATATATAATACATGATACTCAGAATAAATGACTCAAAATATGTTAGAGTCACACTTGAAAGAGAAAAATGTCCTCAGGAAATAAGACTCTAAACTCCGCTTTAGAGCACTAGTCCCATGAGATATTCTAGAAAAACAAGAGGTCCACAGTCAAGTAAGTTGGGGAAGCATTGTATTGTGCTGAGGGTTCACAGTGCTCATTGGCCAACTAAAGGATCTGAGAAACTCAGCAGATAAAGTTCTTCAGCTTTGCTTAAACACAATCCTTATTTCACACAATGTAGGAAAACAATCTCACGAAAAATCTTTGCAAATGATGCTTTCAGTCCATGTAATTACGTATGAATACATCGTCCAATGTATTTTATAGACTATATATTTCAAAAGAGCTGCAATGGGTATGTTGAGTACATAGAGATAAATGCATCTCATATACCTTTCAATTTTTAACCTGTCCTATGATATATGGTCTATTTTTGGTAACTGAATTTGCTTGTCCAAATGAAGATGCCCAAATTTCTAACTTAAGTTTCTGTAAATAAAAGCATCAAGTATCAGGATTTTGAAATGTTCTTCCAATTAGGCACTTCCCAGCAACAAAATTTTTCCTTGTCAATTTCTTGAATCCAATTTAATATTTCTCAAACTACCTAAAGGTATTTCCTTACCTGGCCTGTGGCGGATGTTCTTCAGAGAGCCACATTTGGATGTCACATGGCTTAGGTCTATCTTCTTAGTAACAATCTGTACCTGTGTGAATCACATAGAATATGCTTAAAATAGTATAGGCATGAACGAATCCCCTAAGCTCATAGATAAAATCTAGAAACATCCAAACGTACAACACACTTGCAACATACGCTGGAACCCACACTGAAGCACATACACACATAGGAAAACATAATCTCCCATATGCCCCCGCCCCCACTTGTTTGGTTGGAAAGAAGGAACCAAGTGAAAGGAAATCCTAAAATAGAAGATTTTATTAGAAAACAGATCATGCCACAAGCAGATAGAAAGACCTGGATTAATAAGGCAAGAATGAAGCCACACCATGTTAAACCTTTCCCTAAGCAAAGAGCCAAACGAAGAAATAAATTATTCTTTCAAAAGTGATTTTCACATAAAAGTGACCAACATTGCTTATAGATACAGGAAGAACAACATTGCTTAAAGATAAGAAGAAAGCTGTAAACATGCTTTTCTAAAACACTGTTGTCATGCCTTAGTTAAATGGAATTTTTCTTGTGCACCAAATTATTCATTGATAGCAACACTTTTTTTCTTTTTGTGTGTTATTGAAATCATTTCCTCTCCCAATATTTGAAGCAGTGCTTCCCCAAGTGTGGGTCACTGTCCCATTTCTAGCACAAGTACATGGGAATTATTGAATCAGACACTGTGGAAATGGGGCCAGGGAATTTGCATCTTTGAGTAAGTGATTCTTCTCTAGAGGAAAGTTTAAGGCTATTGTTTTGGAGGTTGGAATCTCCCCTACTTATTTTCAGTTTCTTAGTTATCTCAATTTATCCTTTTCCACTTACGTGTTTGGGCCAGCACCTGCAGTGGAGGATAGCTAGATCTGCCTTCTGATCCCCTCAAGTTATTTATCAGGACTGACACTTTCCGCCAGAGTGCCAGGTGGTGAGGGCGACAGGGAGGAGGGCAACCACATCCAGGTGGACACTGATGCTGAGGCTCGGCCCAGTCCTCTTGGAGAAGCCCATCAAACCTTGCTATGGATTTCCCATAACAGTGACATTTCTATGCTCAGCGGATCTACTTTGAACATCAGGTGGCGGTACCTGGTAAAAGTCGATTGCTCGTCTCTCCTTTCACTGCTTGATTCCATCTCTGCCCAGTCGAGGAGCAAGGAGCCAAGAATTAATAGACAGGTGGGGATTTTGGTTTTGGCACTTTGTTACTATAGTCCCAGATGGCAAGAACCTAAAGTTTAGGTGACAGGATCTGGCTTGAGTTACCTGTTTCAATTCTGCCTCAACTACATTGAGAGACATGGACTCATCTTTCCCTTCCTCTCATAAGATACTATTTCCACTCAATTTAAGAGAGAGGAGAAATACCATTAAGCCATGTATACTGGGAACGTGAACTCTTTCACTCTGAATTACAGATGAACCATGCTCCAGCAGTTTGGTATTATTCCAAGTGATATCTAACTCTCATGAGTAATGAAGCACAAAAGATTGACACTGCACACTGGATATTTTCAACTATATCAGTCTTTGCCTCAAGACTAACTTAAATGGAGCTGGAAAAGTGTGTGTCCAGGTAACGTTTCCAGGGGAACAGAGACAGCATGAGGAAATATCTTGGGGCCAAAAGCCAGCAAACACAATTGGCAAGTGATGTAGGTTTTCCATCCTCCTGAAAACTGTGGTGCACGCCATTAAGGTTTGGTTATTCACCTGAAAGCAAGACAAATGCTGATGATCTTAGAGGGAAGGATGCGAAACCCATCACCCAAAATGCAAGGCTGACAAGGTCCCAGATCAAGGGGACATGTGGCGGAGCGATAAGAAGGGGGAGCGTGTTGGGAGGGAGGCAGGAAAGGAGACAGGGTGTTGGCTGTGCAGATGGCTCCACACAGCCAGGACAGCTTTCTACCAGAAGCTTCTACTTACATTTCCGCCCCCAGCAGAATGTTTGATGTTATCCTTGGAACCACATCTGGACTGAACCTTGCTAAAATCGATCTTCTTGTTTAAAATCCTAACCTAAAAGGAATTGGAGGTAACTTCACTGTGCATTTTTGTTTGAACATGCTGGGTACAGGGAACCAGAAAAGGCTCCAAACTCTCTTCCACCTACATACTCACTTAAGAGAAAAAACTAACACTGGAATTGAAGAGCAGATCTATCACATAAAAATGAGCCTCTCTTGTCCTGCACTCCCAAGGGCCAAATGCTCAAGAGCCTTAGATATTCCAGTTGTAGGCAGGTATAGTCTGGAAGCAATTAGAGGAATAAAAAAATAAAACTTGGGTCATCTGGAAGGAGGAGGCTTCCAATACTCTGGGCAACACTGGGACTCAGGTTCACTTTACGGGAGGTCCAATAGTATAGTTCAGTGTAGTTCAGGCCAGGGTCCTGAAGGACGCACCAGTCTGCCCCACCTTACCTGCAACAGTGTCAGCCATTACCATTATAAGTCATCTCGTACACTTGAATATAACACGGTCTAGTGAATGCTACAGGTGAGGGTCCTCATTCATTCAGGGAAAGAAGCCCCTGGTTTCCTCAGAGGGTCAACAAGGAGGCTCTGGGCCTCCTCTGCGGAAAGGGTATAAGATTCCCCTGCAGGTGTGGCTCAGTGGCCTTTCGGAAGGCCTGTCTCTGACAACCACTCATCAACAGCCACTACCCTTAGACGGCAGGTGTGAAACATTCTTTCCATTTTTAGAGGGGAGAAAACCAAAGAACTTTAGTTAGCCGACTTGCACTAGTTCACGTAGTCCAGGCCTCGGTTGGGTCTGACAGATTTGAGGTTAGATGTTTTATTTCTATTTTTAGAAAGCCCAGTATTCCTCTGGAAGACAACAGCAAATCCAGATCTGGAAAAATATTACTCTTGTGTAATGTAATGTGCAAAAAAATAACTCTTGTGACTCCTTTCAAGTGTCTTTCGAATTCTGCATGTCTTAGAGGTCAGATAAGCAAAGTTAGCATGGGAAGAAAGGTTTACTTTTGTTGTCGTTTGGTTGGTTGGTTTTACTTTGTCTAAATGACTATTTTCCTCCCCTCATGAGCTAAAGAGAAATCATGTTTTCAATGCTTTGGGGGACAGTTTATCCTCTTATTAAAAAAAAAAAAGCTAAATAAAATTATCTTAGATATTCAGCCGTGCTCCCAAATAGCATCGCATCTCTTGGTCTTTTAGAAAAGGATACAAATTCAAGGGGACATGAATCCTGACTATTTTTAAGTAGACAAAGCTTAAATTGCAGTGCCTGCCTAACTAACATTGACAAGATCGCTGTCCCTTATAGGGAACGTCATTGACAACTCTCAATGACAGCCCAAGGGAAGGGCCTCTTGTCAAAATCTGAATTCAGAAGATGTGATGATTAGACTCCTTTTTAGGGCATAAGAACAATTCCAGCTTTATAAAAGGGGGTGGAATATATCACACAGTCTATATCTAACAGTAAGTGTCATTTCACTCTAAGAATTTCATATAAACTGTGATGCACATACCTTTAAGTCAATAAGCCAATACATTTCAAACCACATAAATTAATTTAAAAAGAAAATAGTTTTGATTTATTATTTTTAATAATAATACTTATAATTTTTATCCACGAAGAACTAATTATTTTGGCAATGAAATAGAAGCCAGTTGTTCCTCATCCTTGGGGACATACCAGGTCTCTTATTCCATCTACAATTTTTAAATTAAAGATAATTAGGGTACCAATCAACTGACTCATTACAAAGTGATCAAAGCCAAATGTTAAATCTGATTCACTTGTTGCAAACATGGAAATTCCAAATTCGGTTGCATGAATCTGACTAACATTTAATCAACTTTTTGACAATGTTTATGATTTCCAAAACAAATTATTCAAACCCAAAGGGGTCATACACATTGCTAGCATTATTCAGAGGTAATTTAAATCTTAAAATCCTGAAGCTTAATTGTCGACTTCTGCTCATTTTCCCCAGATTTTCTGGAGAGTCATAGATTTTCTAGGGAAATAATCAGCTGATCTTTTTCAGTGGTGGACTTTCTCGACCCATGACTGCTCAATCTATAATGCGAAGCACACCTTTGACATGCATTAATGGCGCATTCTTGACGTATTTCCATGTTTGTAATAGCTTCATAGTATATTGCTTTTGTCTAAACTTTAAAGTGAGGCCAAGTATGACATTCACCCTCTTGCATGATGGTTGAATAGACAAAACCAAACCCCTCTGGGCAGTGAATGCTTGATGCTTAGTATGATTTGCCTTCTCACGTGACCACTTGCACCTGAGCACCCACCTTGTCTGTGTGACTCACATTTATGCCTTTGAAAAATTACAAAATACGTCATCCCAAAGATCTCTAGGATCATTTACAATAATTAACACTTAGAGACTTAACTCCACAAATACCAGCAGTTCTCGGAAACCATTCTATAAAATAGAAAAGAAAAAGATGGCCGCTGTGAAGGATAAAGGTTTATTCTAAATTAGTTTTATTTTTTCAAATCAGAGAGTTGAGTTTTAAGTCTTTCTGTTGTGTGGATGGACCTAAATAAAATTACTTTCTTTGGAAAATTTTTCATTAAACTTTTGTTTTCCAAAAAGCCTATGTCGACAGAAAATTATTTTAAAATCCTAGAGACTGTCTAAAAATATAACAAACTTATATTTGGAAAATTAAAATCTTAGAGACTGTCTAAAAACATAACAAACATATTTGGCAAACTAATTTTCTACATTCATGATATGGAAGAAAAATATTTGAATAATCATTACCCCAAATTCACTCTACAACACATTTTAATCTTTGTCCATTTCTTTTATCAAAAGTTTTACTTGCACTATTAATGTAAAAATAAGGTGATCTGAAAGAGTGACAGTCTTCTGCATAATTCATAGTGGAAGTGAAATGTTATATTGATCAACTGGGTCATCTTCCTAAAGCTCTGCCTTAGTTAACATTTTCCCCAACTCCCTATTTCCTATTGAATGCATCAAAATTTCTTAGCCAGGCAGTCAGGTTCTCAACAAAACTGATGCTTGAGCCCTCTCTTAAGACTTTACATTTTGGGCCAGGTTGTGTTACAGTTCATACTTTAAGCGCCTTCTTTATGTTGTTATCTCTTGCTAAGTCTGTAACAGATCATCCTTCAAGGATCAACCCAATCAGACCCATCACAGTGGAAGGCTGGCAAAAAGGGATTTCGGTATGACGGGCAGATATTGGTGACTTACTTGCATACATAATTGACTTTTTATTCACATAAAGAGTCATATGAGCATGAAGAGTTTATTATAAATTATAAGGAACAGGTTAATGTAATTGAATACTTAATCAGAATTATTTTATTTTATTTTTTACTAACTCTACTATTCCACCACCATGCTAGGGAAGAACAGTGTAATTACTTCCTGGATAGTCCTGGTGAGACTCTCGTTGGATTTTTATCATGAGGGTTCAATGACTGGCTACTGTACTCTCTCGGTATACAGGTTTAATCACTCCTTTAGAGGAAGTACTTTTTTCCCCTAAATGGGATTATTCTGAGAAAGGACAGAGAGGCAAACTGTAGGATATTACTGTAAGCAAGAATTAATCTCTTACTAAAGATTAGGAATATGAAACATGTAAAATGAAAGAAAGTACAATCCTAACTTACAGTTATTAGTAAAACAATTTATACATGTAAACCAAGGACATTCATCTCAATGTCAACTTGAATTTCTTAAGCAATGGGATCTTGTTTGTTTTTTTAATTTAACACTCTGATGTTGCCTATTTTTTTTTTAACCAAAAGATCCACATGTCATCTCAAGATAGTGAGATATAGAGTATAACGGGGGGTCCATAATTTTTGATTCTGTCCTCAGCTCTCCCATATACAGCACAAGGTTCTTCAGGTATCCTCTAGTTATGGCCCTCAACTGCAACATCATTCCTGTCTTCTTCCCTCCAACGCTGTCGTAGAAACAATGCTTTATTTTTTTAAGTGTAGTGGACAGTGACACTCAATTGACTTCCCTTCAGCTTTATAGGGGATTAAGCTTTTCCTTTGAGTTTGCATCATTTCTCATGACTGCTTACAATGAAGGCTTCCTTTGTCTTTGCATTATAATAACACTTGTTTTTGTCTCTCTCAAAAGTATTTCCCATTCCACAGCATTCAATTTTAATAAAAACTCTCTAGCTTCTATAGGGTCCTGAGGCATCATGTGTTAAAACAAAAATATGACTACATCAGGTATTCCTGAAGATTAAAAGTTCCCTGGAACAGCTAACAGCTTTGAAAGACTCACCTGTTAACAACTCTGTGCTCTGGTTGAAATACATAAAAATATACAAACTTTACGGTACACTCTGAATCTTAATTAACCCTGCATATACTGACCAACAACTTTTTAAAAACTAAGTATATCAAATATAAACAATAAATATCGTTGAGTACACAAAGAGAAAAAAAAGTTTATGTTAAAACGTACAATTCCCCAAAACTCTAAAAAAGGATCAGTTGGGGGGCCAAATTTTCCTATGCAGACTTTGTAACAGGATACAGAAAGTAGAACCACGATAAAAAAACTTTGGGGTAAATGCTGAGAAATTTGGGAAGAACTTTTTGGTGGCAGAGACATTGAGTTTAGTCATTAGACCCATTGTTAAATATTGTAAGTGGTCTCTCAATGGGTGTTTGAAGGAAAGTTATGGACACAACAGTCATTGTGATTCAAGAAAATTAACAGATAAGTTAATTTGCTATAATTTCTTGACATTACAGTTTTTTCTCTAGTTTAAATTTTTAAGAAATTTTAAGGAATAGGGAATGAAACTGTTACAGACAGTAACTTTAAAGAGTTCGTTCAGTTGTTTGAAAACAACCTGAGATTCAAGGTTGTGCCCATCTCATTGCTTGGCTTGTAAATGAACAGCAAGCAAAAAAGAACTTTACAGTTTTCAATTTTGTGAACCCAATGCAGTAACTTTTTCATGGTTTTGAATAATCAGTATTTATGAAGCCTAACTCCAAAACTTTTTGTTACCCTACAAAAGACACTTGAATTGCAATATAAAAGTTCTATTGCATAAAGACAAGGTCCATGATTTCAATGGGCTTTCATTCTGAGATAATGTTGACTTTGCTACAATATATTTATACTGTCAATATATTTATTTCAGAAAACACTTTTTCTTTATGCTGGGTTGACTGACAGTATTTTAAAGCTCATGGGGTATTTTATTATTCCTCTTACTTTGCACTTATTTGTAGCCCTAAGGAGATGAAAATAAATGGCTTGGAAAGAAAATTAAATAAGAGCAAGACACTAAGGAGGACAAGACAATAAAAACACCACTCCCTATTGCCCAGATTGATCATATCGTCTCATTCTCCTTTTGTCATACAGTACACAGCAGAGTCTTAGTGAGTGATGAAGCAAATGCACGCATGAATGAGAACAAATCTAAATAAGCTTCAATCCTACACTTTTTTAAGTTTATAAAATTTATAATTTTATAGATTTAACTGTACATGAGTAGATCTTCACAGTGGTGACCATGATAATCTTATATGAGAAAAAAAAAACCCTGTTACACTATAATTTATTAGTTGCCTCCAGAATTAATTTCATTTTTTCCATGAATATAAAATTGAAAGCAACCTATTCAAATTAGCATATTAAAGGTCTAAAAACTCTTAGGATAATGCCTAAGACTTTATAAAAATATAAAAAAGATTCCACTCTATGTTTTACTCATTTCATTTCCTCACTGTTCTCTCTCTAAGGATCCCTCTTCCAAAATTACACTCCTCTTCATCTCACAAACACTGCTTTTTTACTCAGCTTCAGTTTGCCTTTTGTGGCACAAATGTTTACATTGGAGTCTTTTAAAATGACAAAGTGATTTTTTTTATTAGCTATAATGCATATTACTATCATACTCTAACCGTAGATCTGAGATCTAAAAATCTCCTTGTAGTCTATTTAAATGAGATGGCACTATATACAAATTAGTATCATTTTGTTGTTTCTATTCTATAAATTTAAAAAATCTGAGAACCAAAGAGGTCAGTATCTAAGGTTACACAGTAATTTAGTAGCAAAGGGGGACCAAGAACTCAGTTCCTACATCCTGTGGTTCAAACATGGGAAGTTTCTTAGGTTAGCAACTCTAGTGGTATCAGACATTCTCACTTATTCAGCAGTCACTAGAAAGAATGTGTCTCACAATGCGCATGGTGTACTGCATTCAGTCAACTGCCAACAAATTTTCATTGAGCACCTTCTGTGTACTGGACCCGGAGAACGAGATGGACCTCATCCTTGATTTTATGGAGTTCATGGTCTAGTGGGTAAGACGCGATTGACATCAAATAGCTATACAATGGGATGCTTAATTACGAATGCGATGAGATGGACTGGCTACAGTATGTAGTGTATATCGGAAGTGCAGGGAGACCAGTTAACAACTATTGCAGTGACATCAACAAGAGATAATGTATCCTGTGCTACAGTAGTGCAGAGTATATTGAGAGAAATGGGCAAATTTAAGTGCTACTTGCAGCACAAAATCATTAGTACTTAAAGATGACCAGAAGATGGGATGAAGAAAAGGGAGATGAGATGACTCCAGTTTTTGATTTGGCAATATTAAAGTACTATTTTTTGAATAGGTGTTATAGCATTAATAATAAGAATTTAATGTGAACTTTTTACTTTGAAAGATCTATGTGGCATTAGCCACACTCATATCCCTGCTGTTCTTAGAACCTTCCAGGCCTGTTTCCACCTCAGGGCTTTGCATGTATGGTTTTTCCTGCTGAAGTAATCTTTCCCAGTTATTCATATGGCTTTACTTCCCTGGAGTCTTTATTCAAATACCACGTCCTTAGGCCTTTCCTACTCGCCCTATCAGAAATGCAATTTTCCCTCAAATTATCCTGGTTTTTAGCTTGTCATTATTTTTCTCCTTTACATTTAGTACTTTGTGACATATATTTTATATAATGTTTTTAGATTCCTTTTCCTTCTAGGATGTAAATTTCATGGAGGTAAAAATTTCAAGAATTGTGGTCTGTTTTGTTAAGTTTGTTTTCAGTAAATAGAAAATAGTATAGAATTTAACAGATAATAAATACCTGTTGAATAAATTATTGAATAAATGAATATGCTACTTTGAGTTTTTGGAATTATTTAGGAACTGGAAGATAGCTCACTATGTTATTTGAAAGATGCCAAGGTTGATTTTAGAATTAAAATTTCATTATTGATCCTTGATATTATCTGTAGGAATTTAAAAGTTAGCTAACTATCCTCTATTTTAAAACGTTAATTCTTAGAATTATTTTAAAAACATCTGTCAATTGTAGAACACAAAAATATGATAAGAATGCAACATAACTTTCCAAATCTTATGATCTCAACTTTTCAATAGTGTATTCATATATCATAATTTCATTACATTATTTCATATAATATCTTAAAAGTTCAGAAGCTTCAAATCTCAATCTTTATGTGATAAAACTGAGGCATGGAATGGGGTATTAAATAAAACTACAATTTTCATGTTGTGCAACAAAAGTTAAAGCAAACAACAAAAACAAAAAGGCTAAGGTATATAAATTTGCATACTTTGTAGACAAGTGATTATTCACTAAATAAAAATTATAGAACCCGACTTTATAGCTCAGCTATTAAAAGACATTAGAAGCCCTATATGCCAGATGTGGGTAATATGATGACTTTTGTTCCTTATTCTGTGAAAATATGAAAGCTGGACTGTAACAAGCTGAATACCTCTGTTATTTAATGTTCCTTAATTCAATGGATCCATATAGAACTAAGAGATAGAAATTAGACTACTTTATTTTTAGAATGTAACGATATACTTCATGGATTCTTGTGTAATGGATTTATCTAAATAAGTTTTTTAAAAGGTGCTAGGGTAACAAAGACTAGTGATGCAATGGGCTGACAAATTCTACAAGATTCTTAAATCAAAGATGAGTACTGTTGAACAGGAGTGGTTTGCTTGAAGATGCCACCATCTTTAGCCCAGCTGAACTGAAAATGACTGACTGCTCCATGAAGAAGTATGTAATTCACAAGGCAATCCATCAAATCCACAGAAATGGCCTTGAAGAGATCATGAACCACCTAAACACCCTACCCAATAATCTGTAAATGACAGCCTTTGTGAAAGTTCCTTATTAGTGACTTTCAAATATCCTAAGGGTACAAAAGTTGTGCTGTGTACAGTGACTGCCATAAAGCTGATGGAGAAAAAAATAAGAAACCTGTCAAAACATTTACACGTATTTCATATAAATCAATGTAACTATCAGATATGCATAGAAAAGATATAAGGTACCATTCATTGAGTTGCTGCCTAAATGTTTTTTGTGCTATGCATTTAGAGAAATTGTTTATGTTCCTTCATTTGTTTAATCAAGCAACTGTGTTCTTAAAAAACTAATGCTATTTATTCTATAATTTAGATTTAGATATAATGTAGGTTAGGGAGCTAACTATATTTAGATTGTCTCAAATTAATACACTCAATAAGATAGCCTTAACTTTTCCTTGAGTTAAATTAGCCAAGCTCACTATCTACAGTGAATCCAGGATTGCATTTTTTTTTTCCAATAGAATGAATGTGTTTTAGCTGAAAAAATTAACTTTGTGGCTTTTTGTCAAGCTTCTGATATCTTCACCTAGCTTATCTATGACATTAGGCATTGATTTGTCTCACTGAACTAAGTCACTGAGCAACGCCTCTTTGCAGACAGAAAATTGGACTTTAAAAGGAGAGATGATGGCTATGAGCACAAAACCTATACATATGGAGGAACAATAAATGTTCAGATTGGGGCAGAAAAGAAAGCTGCTCAACTTGGAAAGTTGTTGAATTCTCAAGACACATACATTTTTTATTAGATGTTTCCTCTCCCAATTCTTAGTGATTGTGCAAATGTTAAAATAACAGTAATAAAGCTTTTAAAATTCTCTCATTTATGTATAATCTAACTGCTCCAAATTTTATTATAGATCCTATGTAGAGAATTAAGGTTATATCTACAAATTTACTCCCATCTCCGTCAATAAGAATCATGTGACTATTTTTTTTTAACACCTACAGACCACATATCTGTATTGCAAAGCTTGGCTCCCACAGAGAGCATTGCTATTGTCCTCTTATCTTTAGTGACTCTGGGTTGGTTCCTGTCCATTCAAGTGTCCTAGGATGATCAATTTATTACAATTGGGAACAACATGCCCATGGCTTCGATTGCCCCAAGAATACATTTATAAATTCTCAATCAGCTAACAAAGGTCTTTAGCATATCACCTTGATAATTTCTAAGAAGTTGTAGCAAAATATTTGCCTAGTCATTCTATAAAGTGGGAACTTGAACAATCCAGTCAAACTGTCCAGTTTAAAACATGTACAGAAAAAGAACTTCTCCACACTTCTTGTATTTGAGAAGATCAATAAACGATAAGGAAGCTTTTTTAGAGGATAAAGTGTTTAGTTATATATTTTTCCTACAAAGACGGTTCAACTGTGATGCATCTCAATTTCCCAATTCATTTCCTTCTCCAATTTAAGTGCATCAATAGCATCTATGAGGAGATAGGAGGTAAGTATATCCTTTCCAACTGTTTCTCATCTTGGTGAGGATATGCCTCTTGCTTATCCAACAACAGTTATTTCATAACTCCACTGCTACGGATTTTTTCCAAGTTATCTGAAGCTGAGATAGGATAATTTTGCAGTAGGGTAAAACTTCCCTTATTAAACTAGAGATTTTCTTCAAATGACATTGTGATTTTGAAACTATTTTTGTTCTTTCTGTAATTTTTGTGTTGTATACTTTTACTAGTCCTTAATTACCATAATCTCGAGGGCAGTTTTAGTTTAGCTCTAAAAAATAATACATCTTTGTTTCAATTTTATGAATTACCAAGAATACAACAGGTCAATTAGACGTAGCAATATTCACAACCAGATATGATAAAGAAGCAGAAAGACAAAAATAAACATTTTCATATTTTTCAGATTGGTTTAATCTTAGTGATTCCAGGAAAATTGAGGCTAACACCACTCTTTTTGTCTCTCTACCTTGAGGAGTACTTTGAATAAAATCATATAATATACAATTTCTATGTCAAGCTATATGAATAATTATTCCCTTTTAATTAAATTTTCTTTTTAGCTTCAATAAAATATCTTGAAAATAATCTATATTTTCTTGTTATCCTAAGAAAAAACAGATTCTGTTAAGTATCAATATTTTCCATAATATAGGAAGTAAACCCCACATTTAGTTGAGGAGAATAGCAGTACATGGGGATATTTACAAAGATAATTGTTTTAAATATACCTAATGTTACTTTATTTTAAGGGGTCTTATCAAAAGCTAACATGATAAATTTTTAAATTGGTACTAACAATTTCATTCTACTTTAAAATTATTTATATGTAAATATAAAAATAATATGACATTTGAATATTTCCAAAAAGTCCACAATATTACCTTCTCTTGGATGTGTAAAACTCTGATGAACGCAAGAACAGTATGAGTTTCTTTTGGAATTATAGGACTAAATTTGGTAGCAGTTTTTTTCTTAAAAAAGTTTTTTCCTGTCACTCATTTTTAAAAATAATCTTTGTATGATAAAGCATCTTTCTATGACTACATTATTATAGAATGTAATATTTGTTCTGAAAAGGATACATTGAGTACACCTTCCTCAATTTTGGCTGATTTTTCTTAACTTCTTGAGCATTATTGAACAGAATCTTAGCAAAGAATTCTGTGCTAAAGGAAAGAGCAAGCTTTACATTTTGGTAAGATCTTTCTTCTAAACCTGACTGAAAATACAGTTTCTTTGCATGAAGGAGGTACACCAGGAATCAGTGGCAGAAAATATAAGAGACAAGAAAAAGAGTGGCAGAAAAGAAAAAGAGGCTAAAAGGAAAGTCTTTCTTGGGATATTGAAAGGTCATTACAAGTTTGTTCATGTACAAAGAAATTATTACTTCCTTTCTTCTTTCTCTCAAGGATGGATGTTTTATCTCTTCAATGACAAGATAAGTCAAACTATCCCATGAGAAGATCAATATCACAAAAGCAATATTAAATATTTTTATTATCTCCTTCCAGGTTAATTGCTTTGTCCAAACATGCAGAGTATAAGCCAGATTCGGGTCCGGCAGAAATCAAAGATCCCTGATTGGAAAAGATGTGAATGTTTGCTCTGGACCTGGAGTTAAGAGTTAATAGGTATAGCTTACTAACAACTCTATCCAATACGATTAATCTTAAATACGGTTTTAATACAATTATTCACCATAACCATATAGAACTATTTATCATCGACATGAGTATCTGCTCTTTGCAATGGCTGGGCAACACCAGCCAGAGAAGAAACTGGGTAAACCACGCTCTGATCGGGGAGTGAATGTGGGGGAATGGCAGGTGAGGCCTCTGGAAACCCTCTGGGAAGAAGGAAGGAGAGAAAAGTGAAATCACTAAAATATAGTCAGCCCTGAAATAGAACGCTCAAGTTTATATCAGAAATGCAATTTTAATCTTAGGTTAAAATCTACAAGGCGATAGACATTTAGAAAAGATCTGTTAGGAAACCAAAGGAAAGATTCTCCGATGTGGTCAAATCAATTTGTATCCAATAATAACCAGAAGAAATAAGTATGTCGTGTGATTTTCATTATATTTTATAAGCTAGCTTTCTTGAATAAGGTTCAAACTCTTGGCAAGAAATCATAACCAGGAACTCCATCTCCCCTTTTTTTGGTAAGAACTGCTAGCTTATGATATGAGGAAAGCATCATAATAATTAGTGGGGTTTTACATGTGGCAGCAAATGTGTGTTCATATGATTCTTACCTGTCCCCCTTTAGGCTGGTATTTGATGTTGTCCGTTGATCCAATTTTGGATTTGACATTCTTCAGGTCTGGCAGTGGTTGATTAATCAGCCGAAGCTGCTTAGGGGTAGCGGGAGATTTTGGAGGGGTACGTATGATGGCAACTTTCTTCTCACCAGGCACCAAGATGGCAGATTTGGGGGTTCCTGGCGTGTGAGGGGTCCTGGGATAGCTAGGGGTTCCAGGAGTGCCTGGTGTGCGAGAAGAGTAGCTTGGTGGGGTGCCAGGAGTGATGGCGGTTGAGCCAGGGGTAGTGGGTGTTGAAGTGCCACTTTTTCCTGCTCTGCGAATTGGCTCTGACCCTATATTAACAAATAGAAAACAAAACCAAAAATTAAGCATAAGACGTTCTCCTAAAGGTATCCTTCTACCCATAATTGCTAGAACTCACAATATATTAAGTTTCTAAGGCACTTAGGATAGTTATGAATTAAAATAATGCTCACATATGTGAGAGTCTCCTTTTTTTTAAGGCTCATAACCTGATTCATTCTTCTGGAACACGCGTTGCTGTAAATGCAAGAGAAAAGCTTGGGGTTTCCTGATTTGTTCTTGTTAATTCTTATTATGAATGTGTCAAAAACTATTTTTTTTAACCTGTGTAATCATTAAGGCATACAGATCTGCCTTTAGTTGCAAAAAGAGTCTGCCCTTAATGTCTAATGTGGGTTCATATTTATAGAAGATTCCTTTGTTTTTTAAATTTAAAAAATTTATTGACTTTTGAAAGCTGGGGGAGAGACATCTATTTGTTGTTCCACTTATTTATACATTCCTTGGTTGCTTCTTGTATGTGCCCTGACCAAAGATGGAACCTACAACCTGTGCACATTGGGATGATACTCTAACCTAAGCTACGCAACCCAGCCAAGGTACTGAAGATTTCTTGAATGGTATGCAGACCATTCATTCTTCTGTGTAGTTAAGTTCATTTTGACATCCACATGGATATGCACTGTAAAACTGTGATCTAAATCACATAACTTTGGACTGTGTAAAAGTTCTTTATTCAATTGTGTTTCAGTGGTACCCCATCAGTTTATACTGAGGAGCACTGTGAGCTGCAAATGTGTTTATTGAAAGCTGTTCAATTCTGTCAGACATTGTCTACAATATCGTGTATTTTTTTATAAGAAAATTTGCCCTAGTTGCTAATGCCAAAATAAGTCTATTTCTCTTAGAAAATTAGGATGTTTTAACATTATATTTACAGTAAATCTTGTACCCGATTGTGTTGTCTCCTCTACTTTAATGACTAGTTTGGTAGTTTGGTAGTTTGGTTTGTGTCGATAATCCCTCACTGTCAATTATTCAGGATATTGCAAGATGAATTGTTTTGGTTTAACTTGACCTTAGCCTCATTTTATCAGTTAACTCCTTACCCCCATTTTCCTATACTATGCTTCTCTCATATTATTTTTTAAATGTGTTTTTGAATGCCATTTCAAATTTTGAAAGAATAATGATATAAATAAAAGTATACCTTACAAATTTCAAAGCACTTTTGTGTATACCAAACACTGATAACCAAAATAATACTCATAATAGTTAGAGGCAGCTCTTATTATCCTTAATTTAAAAAGGAGGACATTGAGGCTTATTTATCCAGATGATACTAAATTCTAAGACAGATTATGATACTTAGCTTCTTAATACTTATTTAACTTTTTTTTTAACATAAAGACTGCTTCTCCTAGAATAATACATTGATTCCATTAATAGAACACTTATCTACATTGTTAACATTTATACAAAAATTCTTTTACACTTTTGTATTTTATAGAAAGGGCATGATTTTTATTTTTTACTTCTGAGTACATGCACTTTGTAAAAATCAGTGAATGTTCTAGAAATTCTATAAAGGATAAAGATATAACTCATTAATTTTAAAACAAATGAAGTGAAAATGATCTTAGAGAATATCTAATGCAGAAAGTTCTTTCTAAGAAGAGAAACAATTAATGTTTGGTTAAATATTTATAAATAGTGAGCTCAACGGAGCTCCTTAGGTAATTGTAATGTACAGACAATGTAAATCTATCCATTGGTCTAGGTTTAGTCTCCTGGAGAAACATTGGACGATTTTACTTCCTCTTTCAGTGAACAATTTTCACATATCAAATGAAGGTCGCCCAGTATCCTTTTGGTACAACGTAAGGGCAAAACATAGTTAAACTCTTCAACTGACAATACGAAATGAAATATGAGAAGACTGAAGTGATAAATTAGTGTGTACTCTGTGATTTTTATTGCTTTCCACAAAATGACATTTTGAGACCAGGACGATACAACCAAATCCAGCTTGCCTTTTTGTGGCTTCTTTGCTACAAAGTTTGCTTTTGGTCCAAGTTTTTAATGAAGGCTTGAGTCAGTCATTACGTCCTTCTGAAAAACCTCTTCAAACACCTTATTTCTGTCTCAAATGTTTTCTCCATGACTTCTCCTCTGAATAACCCAGGTCTTTTGGAAAGAGGGATTGTCTCAGTATTATGTGTCACTGTGCTCAGCACTGGTACCTTTCATGGTATCTGGACTTAGTAGGTATTCAAAAGTTTCCTTTTTTAATGGTATGAATTCTATTCAAAATCTATCAAACTGTGCTGGGTTTTTCTTTTTAACTTCATAGATATTAAACTGAACTAATACTCTGGATGTGCATAACAATTTTCACTAAAAGAAATAAAATTTTTTTAAAGTAAAGGTCATTTCCATCCTTGTAGAAAAAAGCTTTAAGCTCTAGAAAACTAAAAGATAAAGGTTTTGTGTTACATTTGGAGAATGAGGGAAAAAAATCACTAAGAGTATGACATTAACAGTGCTGTTTAATACATATAGTCAATTTTTATTTTAATAAATTATGTTCTGGTTATTGAAATGACAAATTTGTTTCCTATTCATCCTGAAAGTAAAGGATTAAGTCTAAGATACTAAAACAAAAAGTATTTACGGTTTCTTCATTCAATGGCACTCTGTCAGATCCTCACTGACAAAGTCTTCCCCTCCTTTTGGGCTTAAGTGCACCTACTGCATAGTGTGTTTCTTTCAAATCTTTTCAAGAGCTGTACAAACTGCCATAACATTCTTGTGTGCAGTTACAAAGATGATAGGCAGGTTACATGCTCTCCTAATTGTCCCTGCGCCTTTTAGCTATTGCTATGTAGAGATAAAACAAACCCCATGTCCTCATTGTATCAGAGTATCAGTTATGTTCATTATCAAACAATACAAGGCAACAAGCTTATGAGTGTAAGTAAAGTGAGAAAGTTGAAATAGAATTGACTCAGAATGTAAAAGCAATTTATATGCAGATAAATTTTTAAGGACAGAGCATAGTGGCTTGAAGATGTGGATTCACGGAGGAAGTACCATTTTGCTTCCATAGCAACAAATACAAGTATAATTCATGGTGTGCCTTTAGGGAGCACTTGATGCCCTTGTCTTATGTTAACACTCCTGGGGTTATGCCCAATCCCAACTCCAGATGTTTGGAGTTAATGTCTTTCCTCTGGAGATTACTAACTCCTAAATGTGTTCCTTGCCAGTTCATTTGAATATTCTTGCTAACATAAAAAAGAGTGTTGGTGATTTCAAAGTGTTTCTAGTACAATTTCAAAGAATGTTAATACTTCATGAAATTAAATGATGCAGAGCACAACAGCTCTAGTTATAACAAACTCTTTCACTGTAGACAAAAACACTGTTTAACTGTCATGCAAATCAGTCACATTTCAAGTGAGCCCATTATTAAATATTTAAAAATAAAGTGGTGAAATCAACTATAATATGATAGTAGTGGCAGTTTCCGCCATTTTGTAATAAATTTTAAATGACACGTACTATTTTTCAAATGTTTTGAAAATTTTGTAAAAGTTTTTAAATGACAGAGATACTATTTTCCAAGTGATTCTACACAGCAGTTCTCTAGAACTGTTTTGTCCAAATAAATAGAGAAGACATTAAGAGGACAGGTTGTAAAGATACCAGTGGGCTGACAACCAAATTCAATCACTCACTAGATATATAGGATTGGACAAGTTACCCTCAGTAAAAGGTCAGTTTTCTCATTAGATTGAATGAGGTTATTAACATCTAACTATCAGCAATGTTTATTAAACTGAGTGAAAAATGTGTTTAAGATTTTAGCATCTTTATGTGCTCAATAAATGGTAGTTAGTTTTTATCTGATAGAAACTTATTTATGAAAATAATTTGAACCCATGCTTTACTAGATAGTCTTTGCAGCAGCATAACATATAAGTAGGTAATGAATGATTGGGACATTTTTACATTCTACACATACACTGGGATAAACTGCCAATCAGTTCATGATGGGACATCAGTCGAAAGAAAGTGAAGCTATTACATAGAACATGCTCTGTTTACAGCCCGCTTGGAAGGCAAATTTTAACACATTAAGCAGGATCCTAGGTGTTTTTCATTTTATTTATTTATTTTAACTTTTTAGATTTTTTACTTATTTTAGAGAGAAGGGAAAGGAGGAAGAAAGAGAGGGAGAGAAACTTCAATGTGACAAAAAAAGGTCAGTCGGTTGTCTCTGGCATGTGCCCCAGGGGGGACCAGGCTACAAGCCAGGCATGTGCCCTGACCGGGAATCAAACCAGCAACCTTTTGCTTTGCTGTACCACATCTAACTGAGCCAGGTTTTGATTGTTGACTTTCCAGTTAGATTTTAGGACTTAGAATTCTAATAAGGGTTTTTATTTAAATATGTATTTTAAAAATCCCTGACTACTGGTTTTCTCAATTACTTCTTTCAAGTTTATTTTTACTGTATACTCAAAAGAAGAGTGAAACATATTCTGAGAAAAATGACTTTGTTTCAGTCCCATTTAATGGGTAATAAAGGCGTATGCACTCATTTCCTCCGTGAATCATTTTGAGTCAAACAGCTCCTTTGGACCCATCAACAGTCTAGATTTTCTGATTCTTCAGACAAATGCAATCTGATTTTAAGGCATGTTTTGCCAAATGTAAAGTATGAATATATAAGCTCTACCCCACTTATGGGGTTTAATAACAATGATTAAAAAAGGAAGCCAAACCCAAATAACCTACTGGTGGTCCGCCGTGCTGAAGAGGAGATGGAACTGTTGAGAGAGAAGGAATTCTCATCTCTGTCCCCTGACACAGCTCTGCGAGGTGGGAGAATGGAGGAGGGTCTCGGCAGAGAAGAGCGCTTTTCTGGGCTCTTGGTTACTCCATCCTGAATGGGGAAAGCAAAAGGATGTTGGGTTCTTGTGAATCTTTGTTTTCATTATACAAGGTGATTACATCGCTCGGGCTATTTTTCCTTCTGTGCTGACAAATGAATTTCTTTCGATACACACTACTGAATTTCACACACTTATAAGCGTTTCTACTTCAAACTTAGAATTCATTTTTGCCTAGAGGCTTCGTAAAAATATATTACTTTGGATTTAGTGTTAATAATTGATCGTGAAATTCCAATTCTAAACGAAAACATAGGCAAGATGAATTTACTCAGGTAATTTTCAGTAATTAGTAATTTTACTAAAAATCTTCATTAACATGATAATTTATTAATCAGAAAGCAATTGTAGTAGGGCCTTGCATGCATAATCTTCTTAATAATGACCACTGCCATATATTGTGCATATGTTCTTATTAACTCTAAGCACTTTACATATACTTATAATTAATTCTCATCACAAAATATCATATGCATTTTATAGCCAAGGAGGCAGGTTTAATTAGTTTATATAATTTTTTCAAGATCACCATATTGGTAGGTGGCAGAGGTTAGTATTAAATCCTGAAGTTTCTGATGCCAAGTTTAAACTTTCTATTGTATTATATATAATTTCTTATTAGATTATATAATATTATATAATATGCTATATGCAATATTATATTTAATATATTTTGTTTGTATTTGAAATTTTATTAGATGTCAAATAAATAATAAATTAATAAAGGATGGTATACCTAGAAAGAGACATTTTCTATTTTAATGGTTAGACTGTTCATAGCTATTGAAGGTTTTAATTTGTGTTTGCTTTTCATAAAGGTCTATTTATATGTCAACCACTCTAGAATTTAAAGTCTTTCATACATTTATGGAACCAAGTCCTATAACCTTTTCCCAGACTACATTCCTTTCTGCGCCTTGGGTTGCCCTGCTGCCTTACCTTGTTCCCTGACTCTGAGCATGGCAAACGGCCTGCGGGGCCCGCTGAGGTGGGCTGTATTAAAAAACTGTCAGAAAATGTAGTCCTTTTAGTCGGACTAGGGCAGGCTGAGCTGCATCTTGGGGATTTTGTATTGCCCTGTAAGGCAGGAATCTTTGACAAGGAAGAATTCTAGCCATGAAAGAAAACAAACAAAAGCACAAAATAAACCAAACTATGAAGTCAAAGGAAAATATTTTTAAAAGTATAAACATATAAGAAATTAAATGTATACTTTTAATAAGAACACATGACAAATGGTTATAATCAATGATAGAGATATATATTTATATAAGAACAAGAGATTTTCATTGAACGCCTCTTTTTGATTTAAGAACACTCACATACGAGAATATAGATTAAAATATTCTTTATGGGTTCTCTGTATAAAGTCTTGATTAATCCATAGGCTTTAGATGATACTATCTTGCGAGTCTGTTGGAATTGTTCCTTTGATAAACAGACCTTAAGATGTATATATAACTGATATCTTTGCTGCATTTCAAGGACTTTAGAACAAGGTATATTTAAAACCTAATAATGGAATTATTTTTAAGTTGAAAAAAGTATATTTTTAGATTCTCTATCTACATTGATTTCATCGGAAAACTGCAGAGTTTATATATAATGAGTTTATTTTAAAAGTAAAATGCATGCTGGGGGCCAAGATATATCATAAAATTCATAACAATTTTACACAGAGACTACAGTTGTATAATCTGTTAAAATTCTAAAAATGAAAGTCGGTACTGAAGAGATTGCCCATAAAAATCACAAGACTAAATTTACAGGTGATGATAATCCTCAGGGAGATAGTTGGTAAGTTAAAGAAAGTGGGTTGGATGAGCATGGCTTTGGAAGAAATCAATGCTGGCATGCCATGTCTCATGGGAAACAATTAAAAATGCAGGCAAGTGTGACAAAGCCAAGGATATTTTATCTTCCAATAATTAATATGATTTACTTGTTTAAAATAGCAGTTGAAACAGACTTTTTTATCTCAAGTTTTAACTTCCATAGCCACTTTAACAGAGCCTGAATCATTCGCGTGTCACACAAATAACTTCCTATTGAATGGACCCCGCACCTTGTGTGGGGGAAGCATTACCTGGGTCAGCAGAAGTCATTCTTTTTGATTGACACTACCCGCAAAATAGTGAATTTCAAAAGTGTGAATGTAGAAAAAAAAATGGAGTAATTGGACTGCCACAAATTATAAAAGACAACTACTAATCTGATGCTAAAAACAAAAACAAAATGAAACAAACAAAAATTCCGATGAAATGAAGGATTATAGGTCAGGCTCACAGTACAGGTCATTTGAAAAATTGGAGAGAACTGTTCTGATGGATGTACAGAATATCAGTGAAAAAGAAAAGTTCACCTTAGGGTTTTAGAAAACAAAAAAAAAATAATGAGGTTAAAAAGGAGGAAAAAAAGGGGATGTTAAATGAGAAAAAGAATGGTGGTTTAATCTTTAGAAAGACTAGATGAGTACTTACAAGAAAAAAAGTTAATTTTGTGTCAGAAGATGTATATAGTTTCTGTCTTAAATATAAGCATTGAATGCCAATTCCTGTTGAATTATTCATAGACAAAGGGACTTGAAAATTTCTCCAATGTTTTTCAAACAATGTACACTTAAAAATTCTTTCCCTAATGGGGGTAAGCTCAAATTTACTTTCTATATATGATCTTAAATATTTCCAGCTTTTAAATAATAATAATAATAATAATAATAATAACTATCGCTGTTAAATAAAACTATGTTCTAGGCACTATGCAGTGTACTGTTTTATGAAATTAGTATATTTAACATTCATAGCTAACTTATGATATAAGAATTTTTACTCCTCCCATTATTTTTAGAAAATTAAGACACAGGGAGAAAAGATAATATAGCTAATATTGGACCAGGTCTGTTTTATAGCCCTGCTCTTAAATACCACAACCCAGAAGATCCTTAGCATAAACAGAAGGTAAAGAGATTAAAAACCTTAAGATTGCAGTGTTTTAAAAATAAAAGTCAGCAGAATTTTACCAGAGGGCAATCTGACAATCTATAGCAAAAACTTTAAATATGGACCTTTTCAAAAAATAATTTGACTACTAGGAAATTATATACTAAGGAAATGCATATGGATGCATTCATAGGATTTAGTCAAAAAGATTTCTACACAGTAATATTGTTAAAATAACAAAAAAAGTTTAAATGTCAAATAATAGGGATTTAAGTATGTAATATAAATAATATGCAATATTACATAGTCATCAAAATAATGTATAAGAATGTTTAATAACATGGGATTCTGTTTATTAATTAATTAAAGAACTGATACACAGTGTTTTTTTAATCAAACCTATAAATGTGTAGAAAAAGGTTTTACATCAAGATGGTAACTCGCTATCTTTAGATAAGGGGATTATACTATATTTTTACTTACTTTTATTCATCTAAATGCTTAATTTGCTCATATTCTTATTTTGTAGAAACGGTAAGTATGTATTATAACATTTAGTTTTTTGATGGTTATAATGGTTTATCTTGAATGTATGAAAAGTAAATAATTGGGCTCCCCTCAGTTTACCAGACCATCATGTTATTTCATATGTTTTGTCTCACTGATAAAGAGCGGCCCTTATTCCAGCTCTACCCTCACCAACTGCCATCAAGTATCATTCCAGAAGACCTTAAGGCATGCCCGAATGCCACTGAAAATCATTCTGGGTGAATGAATGATTTTAAATGACATTTAAGAGTAAAGAGCTAAGGCCTAAATTATATCTAAAGTTATTAAAACATTGCCACTAATACCAAAGAGAATTTCAAATGAAGAACATGTAAAAAAGTTATTTTACTCACAGAGACTTTGTCCTTTGCCTGTTTAAATACACTGGGAATCTGATATGACTCACCACCTGCTGCTGTGAAAAAGAGAAGACACACAACAACCTCAAACTTAATGGCTAAAAACCACAAACATGCATTTTTCAATACCCTTTGGACATTTAGTTGTGTCAACAGATTAGTGCAAAGCAAAATCTTGCTTATTTTGAGACTCAAATTCAGTAACCTAAAGAAACCTGAATAATAACATTATAGCATATGGCTCCCACTCTCGGGCGTGCTAATTAACATAGCCCAGGGTTCCAAAGCACAGCTACGCACACCAAATAATTTCTGATTGGTTAGCAATGTACCTATAAATTACAGTTACATGAGGATAGATCCTTAAGAACGGAAGTCACAGAATAGCAATCTGACTGCTGTGGAATTCAAGGAAAAGAGGACTGACTGGTTTCTAGGGCTGGCGTGATATAAAAGAGAGTTCATGAAGATTCCCAAACCCTCTTTTTGCAGCCACTGGCATGCCTACAGATATTTCTGCATTTTATTATATTCCAAACTGTCTCGATCAGCCAACCCCTTTTCTCTCTGCACCCTTTCATTTCACAATAGGAATGACACACTTGTTTGATGTGAAATGCATCACATGAGAAAAGAAAGGAAGAAAAATAGCTTGTCAAAGAGAGAAAACATGAGAGGAACTTTAAATTCAGTAATATACAACATGTTCTACATATGAACTTACTCTATGAAATTATTACCACATCTGTTACTGTTGTTTCTCTTGCTATTCTTTTATACCTCTGGTTTCAATTTTAAACGCCATTATCTCTAGCATATTTTCTGTCGATGACTTACCTGACTTGACTTAAATATCTCTCATGGTTGAAAACAATCCTTTGTGTTTTGGAAAACTATCTGCATTTAAAAGTTGTGCTTAGAAAATGAAAGACACAAGCTTGTGTGTTCACTTCCTCTTTAATTTTCTTTCAAAAGAGAAAAAAACCTCAGAGGGGAAGATTACTTATCCTTATAAGCACTTTGAGTGAGTTTCAAAAAGGTTTCTTATGCCATCTGCAGCTCTAACACAAAAATAATACTGTCTACAATATGTTATATGCTATTTCAGATTGGCTAGTAAGATTATTCACAGATTCTGGAACTGATTTTTTTTTTTTTTGAAGAAGAAGAAGTACAAATGATGTCTCTTTACTATTCTATAATATGTCTCAAATTTCTGTGACATAAGAGTTTGCGTCAAGTCAATGGCACCTTGCTTGGTATATGTTCTCTGCTCGAGTGTCTTAACCTTTGAATAGCATAAGAAAAGATGCTAATTAGTCCAAAGATCTTAAATTTCCTTTAATGATTGAATTCAAAAGGCAATTTCCTCTCAGTGTGGTAAACTGAACACAAATGACATGTAGGTACTTCACCAAACCAGTGGGCATTTCCTCTGAAATTCCACAGTCCCAAAAGTCTTTCATCATTTCAGGTAGGATGTAGGATTTTTATGCCCAAACCAAGAGTTTCTGTCCTTCCAAACATCTAATTAGAAGAAAAATTCCACATTTAATAAAAATGAACAAAGTAAGATGTGATACAAGATTTGGAGATGGCATGTTAATTCCTAACTATTAAGTAGAGAAACTCCTCATCCTGAATCTTTATCATCAAGGTTTGTGCATAATTGTAAGTCTTCCCCTTTCAAATACCACCTTAGAGAGTAGTTCTCGAAGAGAAGCGTGTGACATGATTCCAAATGAAGAACATAAATACAAAATATTTGAGATTATTAGCGGCTACCATAAAACCATCAATTACCTTAATTTTCTTTTTCTTACAAAGATTAATGCTGCTCTCAACATTTAAAACCACCTGAATATTTACAAAAAGGCATTCATAATATATAATGGGTAGAAAAATATTCTTTTCTGATTTAGCAATCTGATATCTTATTTTGTAGACTGCAAGTATGCCACTTAACAAATGTTAAAATATATTGTAAATTAATAATATGCTGGTATAATTATACATTTAAATAAATATGTAGCACTACAATTTAGGAACAGATTTTGTATTATGGATATTTGTATGATTTTTATATGATTTACATATTTTGCCCCTTCATTCCATCCACTTTTTTCAACAATAAAAAAATATTTTTAAAGAAGACAAAATAATAAGAAGTAAAATAGGGACATATCTAAGTTCTAAGAAATTCAGTAGGGGAAAGAGTTTCATCTTTGAATTTTGAACACTGAGTTATATAGGAAAATTTAGCAGTTTAGATCCAACACATTTAAGAAAATTCCAGTGATAAAATGTCAGCTGAGAGATGTCATACAGCAGATTGCAAGCCTTTCTAATTTTGGTTCTAAGAAATAAAATCTGATGAGGTTACCAGATAATTTCATTTCCCTTTTTTTTCCCTCTTTCATCCAAAGCAAAGGAATTTTGCAACCACTATTTTACCCCAGATTGGCTTTTCATTTTCAATCTTGAAATCACTCTGCATTTTTGGTGGTTTTCAGTGAGTTCATCAACATCAGTAACAGATTTGGCAGTAACGATACTGAAAATAGGACAAATACATATGGATTTAAGCATGAGGGAGATAAATAAGCAAAATAATGAGAATGCGTACCACAGTGATAGTCATCGCCATCGTCTAACCACACACACAGAATGAAAATAGGAATCCCCAGAATGTGACACTAGAGCACAATGCCAAGATACAATCACTGTTAAGTCTGAGCATGACAAAGAAACAGATGGTCATGATCTCTTCTGCAGGGAGGGGAAAAAAAAAGAATAATGATACAAGACACTTAATAGCGAAATTGTTCATGACTACTAAGATTCTTGGAAGAAAAACAAAATGAAGAAGCTGCTACAGTCATGAGATAAAAACAAACAAACAAACAAAAAACATGTCTATGTTTGCCAGCCACATTGCAGAATTGATCAGTCACCTGTCGTTTTCCGCTTAACACAGGAGAGATGAGTTGGTCTAGTATATTTGATAGCAGGTTTTAAAATGAATTTCCTGGAGGGAGAGTGGGCCTGAACTTCTGTTTTTTTAGCAAGTTCAGCCTTCTTATAAACTGCTATGGATAAGAAAACACAAAAAGCACACCATCAGGAAAAAAATTAACACTTGGAGCACAACCGAACAAAATTTCATAAATAGTTACCACTGTCAGACAGTTTCTTCTATCAAAAGAGTAATAATGAATTACTTCAAAAACATTTTTAAAGAAGTGATTGTTAAATGAACCTTTTTTCCTTCTCACTTCATCTCTGGAGACTGTGCTAGGTTCCTTTTTAGCTATTTTTCTTTCAGGAGTGGAAATTCTGCCTCTCCCGGTTTTAAAAGGCTTTTCTTTTCTATGTTTCTCAAGAGATGATCTCCGAGCTTCCTTTTCAGCTTTCTCCTCTTTAGGAATAGTTTCTAACTGTTCTGTCATGATGCTCCTATCATCATCTGCAGATCAAAGCAAATCATGACAACAAGAACAACAACAAAAACATTAGTAACAAATGTACAAAGTCCTTCCCCCATTTAACAAAATGCAAAATAAAGAGACAAAGGGGGCTATTTTAAAAAGTTTAAAATGAACAAAAAAATTCCATTAGGTTACTGGATTTTATTCGGGAGCAGAAAATTTAAAAAAATAATGCACACCTTGAGTGTCCACCCAGAGACTGTCGGCATCCATGATGGAGTCATCGATGGTGGTCTCGTCTTTGTAATCGTCATAGGTTTCTGTCTTATATTCTGAGAGTGCGACTTCTTCTCTCTCAGGGGAAGCTGGAGCCTCTGGGGAGCCATCCTTGGGTTCTGCCTGGGCTTCAGCTGCCTCTTCTAGTTCGAGCTCTTCTTCGGCGTGAGGGGATGGTCTCCTCTCCACCTCAGGCTGCTCTAGGGCTGCAAAACGCACACTGTGGGAACCCGACTCCCCTTCGTCGGTTGTGGTTTGCACTACAGTGATGAAATCATCCTCAATGGTCACAACGGACTCAATCACCCCTTTGTGTTCACCTGGGCAGGTCTCCACAAATTCCTCCCTGACACCTGGAATGCCCAGGTCACTAATCTGAAGGGTGTCTGAGCGAAAAAGCAGTTTATCATATTCTCCCTGGGCTTCTATCTCTTCTTCCTCACTCTGAGCTTCTGCTGGTTCAGCCCCGATGGCTTCAGGCAAGGGCTCTGTAACCTCAGAGGGTGTGATAGATATGCCTGGGGTCTCCTTGCTTTCTTCTTTGGGCGGCTGCATAAATTCCAACTGAACATCTGCTCTCTCCTCTGGGCCTAAATCAGCATCTGAAACAGCAGATGCACAAGGTATTTCCACGGACAATTTGGTGGCAACCTCGTCCTGAATTAGAGAAGATTCCGGGGACATTTCCTTCTTGCCCTCATCTGGCTTCAAGGACTCCATGGTAAGACTTTCATGCTCACCACTGGACTCATAAGACTCTTCTTTGTCTACAGCCTCCTGGTGTACCAAATCAGGCTTGGCCACCTTCTCCTTGACTTCTGTCTCACTGGCTTTGGTGCCCTCTTTCACGTGTCCCAGCTCAACACTCAGAAACGCATCTGCCTCCTGAGGAGCCGTGGATGTAGCCTCGAATTTAAACTCTGTTGCCTTTCTAGCATCTATGTTTAGCCCCGCGGCCATTTGTCCAAACTCACTGATTTTAAGATCTAGGTGGCCCTGGTCAGTTTTCTTTGCAGCAAAATCCAGTCCTGATTCAGCTTTTTTGGATTGTTCTACTTCAGCCACCTCTGGCACTGAACTAAGGCCTTTCTCTGCTTTCTCGGTCATGACAGGTGATGTATCTTTTGATACTGTCAGTTCTTTGGCCAAAGCATGCTCATAGGTTACTCCTAGTCCAAATGTTTCAACTTTAACACCAGCCCCTTCTGTTTCCCTGGCATGTTCTTTTGCATCAGTATGTTCTTCACTCTTTTCTAGTACAGTATCCAGCTTGTCATTAGCTTTCCTCTCCTGATCAAACTCCCTACCCAGTGCTGATTGCAGGGATGCTTCTTTCTCAGCACTGAAGTCAGCTTTGACTCTTCCGGCAGCTGCCAATTTTACTTCAATCAATGAGAGGTCTGTGGCCAGATCTCTTCGTGCTTTATCATCACTGCCTTCATAAAAGGAACCACTCTCTCCTGATAAATTCTCACTGTCTTGAACAGGGGATGGGAGTGGAACCGTGTATTTATTGAACACACAGTAGCCCAGGTCTTCGAGCTGACTGTCCGTTTTAACAATGACATGGTTTTCATCAGTGACAGGGGGCAAAGCGGTACTACCCCCCTCAATGACAGTCTCTGATGGGACAGATTTCCTCCTGGCGACCTCAACATCTGCACTCACGGAAGCTAGTCTTGATCTTGTGCCTGCCAGGTCTAGCATTTCAGGCAGGTCAGGGGCCATGACAGTACCATTTTTGTAATAATCTTTGGCTAGGAATGGCGAGTCACACAATGTCTCGACTTGAGTATTTCTCTCCCCAGTAGCTTTTTCTCCCTCTATCTGTTCTTCTTCCTCTTTGCTTTCTATTGGGAAGCAAGGGGCTTTCTCCAGGGCAGGTGTAGTGGCTGGAAGGTAATCATCCCCTTCATCCATACTTCCACTAGTGTTGGTTAGAATATCAGAAGCCAGAGGTGAAAGATCATGCCCCCGACCAAAGTTAAATCCGAGAGCTATGGAATCCAGGCAAGACATGGGCAAATTGATTGACATGCTTCTTTGTTCTATTGCAGACCTACCACCAAGTCCTAAACTCCTGCTTAGTGTCAAATCATCCTTATTCTTACTGTGGAGATCCCTTTTCTCCCCATACACTTTTGGATCAATAGTGAACATTCTTTCCTGAGGAGAACTAGGTTCCTCCGGTAAATCAGGCGGATAACTCTTTGTAAGAGTGCTATACCCTGCTTCCTGTGCTGGAGCACTGGGCTGCGACTCTTTACCTGCCTGAAGTCCCTTGTCACCATTTTTATACATGGGAGATATGGTATCAAAAGACTCTTGGGCACTTTCTCTTGTGTCACTTAGTTCATAGTAATCACTGCCTGGTTGGATGCTTTTTGTCACTTCTTTCAAGGCAGATGTTTCAAAATACTTGGACATTCCTGACTTATCTTCATAAAACGGCATGTCAAGCTCAGCCAATGTTGCAGCCCCAGCTCCTTCGACCTTATTGTCTTTGTCAGCATCTTTTTCTTCAAACAGGTCTTCAATAGCATTCTTTTCACTTAGCATAGGTGGTTCGTGCACGGCTTTCTCCAGTGTTTTCGAAGTCACGGTTGAACTCGTAACTGCTTGCTCCAGACATCCAGGGAACAACTCCTGTTTTAAAGCATTTGTGGTAGGCTGTTGGCCTTTCCATTCTTCTTCTGAGAGAGTGTGCTCCGGGGAGGGCTGAAACACGCCTGTTTCTTTATCTGTCCATTTGGGGGCTTCACTCTCTTTCAGCATGGTTTCTTTGTCAGAAATGGTCGTTTTCTCTTCACGCTTTAGCTGAAGTTCCTTTTCAGGAACTGAAGGTTCCCACCCACTAAACGCAGACACCTCTCTGTTCTGCATACTCTCTTGCTTTATTGCCCCCTTTTCTTCTCCTAAAACTTTCTCAGGGACACATTCTTCCACAACAGAAGTGGGGGCACCTTTGGGTGGGGTGACTGCCTCTGAGGTTGGAACTTCTGCCATTTTGTGAGGTTTATCCTTGCAGGGCTCTTCAATTTTAGAAATGTCTCTGGCAGGCACTGGGCCACTGGTTTCCTCCACAGGCTTTTTGTCATCTGGCTGTAACAGGGCAGGGGCAAGAGGTGATGCTTCTGCAACTATGTCATTCTTCATGACATCTACAGGGAGAGTGAAGCTTCCGCCCTGAAAAGGACTTGGCATGGGAGAATCAAACTGTTTCCCTTCCCATTTTGGGATATCCTCAAATACATCTTTTTTCTTCATGGGTGTTAGGGGGCCAGGCGATATCGGAGCAGCTAAACCCCACTCATCCTTTTTTGTTTCCATTGGCATTTCGATGAACCAGTCCTTTTGTTCCTTTGGAGCTGGGGTTCCTGCAAGGAGGCCAATACCAGGCACCGCTGGCCCTGGTTCTGCCTTCTGTTTTGAGTCATCTAAGCCGGCACCGAGAGTGTGCCCAAACAGAGTGAGAGGCATTCTTCCTTCTTCTGCGCCTTGTCTGTCCTTGTTGTCAGGGGATGTTTTAGTTGTCTCAGGCTGAGAAGCTAAGGCAGGATGTTTAAGGTCTTCACCAGGCTTACTCTGTTTCTCTGACTCTTTTTCCTTCTTGTCTAATGGCTCAGCTAAAGAGGGAGTCAATTCCTGTTGATCATGGAATTCCATCTTCGAGGCTGTAAGTAAACCTGAAGTAATTGGGTTGATTTTAAAAAAAAATAACAGGCAAGTGCTTTCAGGCAGTAAGCTTAAAATTATATTTTGGAATGACAAATGAATGGCAGGGTAAAAAGAAAAAGTACGGAACATGCAAGCATGCTACCCATTTAAAAATCAATATGAACATGTCAGGATTGAGATATATTTGTACTGTTGCTAAAATGAGCTCCCATTGTGAATTAACGCCTACAGAAATTGAAATAAGAGTGCATTTTAAATATTCTTTTCCCTTTTGTTTGTTTAGTCTCTTCTAAACAGTATGTGATATGTATTGTAGAAAAATTCATATGCTTTCCTAACAATTATGAATAAAGGATATTGAATATATGTATCTAATATTAGGGTACGAAAGGATATATATACATATATATGCACCTGTAAGACTAAATATGGAAAAGGATTGATTTCTACTGAACATTATCATTTGTTTTCTCATTTAAAATGGAAGGCCATGGGCAGAGGCCAATTAATTTATAGTAAGAGTTAACAGTTTCAATTATCTAGATCAACGAATACCAAGAACAATTTTGGGGGCAGTGAAAGATTACTGAACTAATTTTTTAGAAGCCATTGGGGTTAAATTTCAGGAATATTAATAAATATTTGCTGCTGAGTTTATATGATATGTCCTAAGATTTGATGAGTCAATTTCTACTATGTATTCAAAATTCTTAATTCCTAATCATTACTTTGTATGATAAATGTAAGAAAATCTGAATTATAATGTTAGTACTGGGAAGTCATGTGAGTAATAAAATTTTAAAGACTGTCAACTATAAAATATCTTTCTCTCCTTGGTCATGACCTCAGTTCCTGGAACACAACCAACTGGTGAAGCAATCACCAGTATTGGGGCTTCAGAGACGCTTCACAGAAATTAAATGGCTCTTTTTTATTTTTATTTGTTCACCAATCAAGGCTTCAGAGTCTTGTGTTTTACAGTCAAAGGTATTTCACTGTGGTCATTAGGGCTAAATGTAATTATCTGGAAAAGATTTGGGGAAAAATGATAAAATTCAGTCCTTTTTTGAAGGGCAAGTGCGGGGATCATTACCTGATAGACTTGTGTGTCCTGTTGTAACAATAGAAAAGAAATACTTTATGAACTTCTAATAAAGATCAGATGAATGAAAACTCAAGGGAGATGAGGATGACCAAAGGCGGCGGCTGCCATGGAAAGGAAATGATATGAGAAGCATTAGCGGGAGCTTTTAAGGAAACCAAAGTAGTCTTCATCGAAGCATAACAAATATAGCATATTGCGGTTGCAAAGAAAAACGATTCCACCATTTAAGCCTCTGTGCACCAAAATCCAACTCTGCGATTTGAAATAAAAGCATATGAATTGCTGTCTCAAAAATAAAAATAAAAATATACATGTATTAGCAATGTGACTGGCAAACATTTGAGATGGGGGGGGGCGGTGGGCGGGACAAAAAGCTCACATAGCATCATCAGCCTGGCTGCGAAGCATATTGTATCATGGCAAAGTAAAACCAGAAACCAGCTGCAGCAGTGGAAAACCGAGCTGCCACACAGCGCCTGCGCAAACACGTTCTCTGCTCAGGAAGCCTAAATCAGTGCTCTTGGGATCATGAGAAGACTCAGTGATGCAACAGCATTGGAAAGGCATCAGATTGGTAGGCTGCTGGAGAGATCATTTGCAACGAAACACATGCAATTCCTAAGAAAGACACACCTTCCCTGGCAGAGGAAGGGGTTTTTACTTCTGGAGACACCTCTGTGATCTCTTTTGCACTTTTCTCCTGCGGGACCCCTGCTGGGGCACTCTCTTCGGGAACTATTTGGGCCTCCATCCTAGATTCCACTTGGCCCTGCCTGAGGCCCTTGGGTTGGTCTGAGACCTTGGCAGGCCCACACTCTTTCCCAGGAAGAGTGGCAGGTTTCTCTTCCTCAGCCATTGGACCCTCTAGCGTTTCTTCTTCTTAGGGATGAAAAAGATGATGACATCATGACCACAGAACAGTGCACACCACAACAGAAATATTATTCAAGAAACACTTTCAGCTCCATGATACTGACCTCAGAGAAACTATTTTACCATTTAGATGAGCAAATTAATATTCTAATGCAACGTGCATTAGTTTTTGCTTGGAAAATTAGGTATAATCTGCTAATAATGATGCCGTTTAAAGTCTCGTTAACAGGTTATTTATTTTAAAACTTGAGAGCTGAAATGGTTTTATTGCTCTGTTACCACTTAGTGGAAATGGCAGTAAGTTGCACACATGTGAGAAGCTTGTGGGAAGTAAGAGATGGTGCTGCCAGATAACAGATGGTTGTGAAAAGACAGATGCATTGACGTACTGGAACAAACACAAACTTTACATTTGCTAGACATGTGCTGTTTTCTCCAATGCAAGAAGTCACTATATATGAATTTTTGATTACTTTATTTAAAACATGCAAACTTTGCTGAAGAACTCAGGGAATAAAAAAAGCCTGGTTTCAAAACAAAATCCAATCAATTACCTTTATGGTTTTATCATGAAGTCCACAAACACTATTTAAAATATAATTTATTTAGTATTTCTATGGTGAAAGACTGCCTAACTTAATTCATTTTATCTTCACTGTATTATATGATATTAGAGAATACAGAAACTTTCAAAAAGTAAGCAAATATTTTGAAAAACAAGGCTCAGGTACAATTTCGACCTATTTAGAAAAGTCTATCTCTGGGACACAACACTTGTCATATTACTAAGGCCCCTGAAATATCACTAATGTAGTGCATGTGTAGTTCTCTTCAACACTGAATGAGAAAGAAAATGTTCATGCTATCTATAAAGTATAATTTCTGCAATTCAAAACAAAACCACCAAGGAAAGATAACTGAGTGGCAGCCAAACTGCCAAAATATTTCCCCCAAAGATGTATATCACATGCAAAAATGTTAACAATTAAAATGTAAAAACAAACTTATGAAGTCCATGAATTGTTGTGCTCATTTACACATTAAATGCCAGTAAAATAAATTTGATTTTATCAATTAAGAAATTAGAGGAACTACATATAAGCTGTTTATGGTTTTGCAAATAAAGGATTCTTATAAAATTCCTCTGAAACAATTACACATGGTTTAAATGGCCCTGTGAGAATGGATAGAAAATAAATTTTCTTTTTTGAGAAATATTAAAACCCTTGGAATTGGGGGCAGGGTGGGAGGAGAGAATTACTTCATCTATTCCTCACATTTAGTACTCAGACACTTTCATTTTTGTAATTTAGTTATGTAAGTAACATTTTAAAAATTCTAATTCTAATTTATTAAGGCAATTTTTATAAAGCCATTGAATTAGAGATTTTGATTACAGCTAAAAGACTTCTAATATAGCTGCTTTACTCACATCACCTTGTTGGATAAAGCCTAATTAAGTTAATTTGCATGTTTTTCAAATTCATGTAACTTTTTAGCGTTCCATTTTATTATTTTGTATGGTCCCAGTGATATGTATGCAAGGATGAAAAAGTACATTCAGGGTCATTTCCTTTTGTTTGAATACAAGAATATATTCTTCCCTGATTGATTTATTTGCAGGGAGCAGAAAGGAGTCATACTTTAATTAAACTTTGTCTGGTTCCTCCCTTTCTACCTTCTCTTTTGGCTTCCTTTTCAAAAGTAACGATACAGAAAAAGGAAGTTCTCACATGCCTCCAGTAAGGTTTCTTTTATAAAAATTGTTGGGTCATTTGCATGGATATAAGCTATATAGGGACTTCACTTTCATATGGAAAAAACAGGCCCCTGTCCCTCCCGTCACACATACGAAGGCACACTTAGTATGAAGCATGTGGTCGAAGCTGCAGGCTGGGAGGAGGAGCAAAAGGGGACCATGCTTGGTTCACCTTTCTCCTGGCCTAAGTGGGCCTCTGCGCTCTGCGCTGGGACACTGGGGAGCACACTAGAGGTAGTCCATTGTGAGCTGAACAAAGGATGCTCATAGTACTCCTCATCGGAATTGGGAGGGTCATCATCAGGCACAGACACCGAGATGGAGGGGGCTAGGAGTCTACGCCTCTTCCCGCTGGTGGCAGGTTCGTGGCTGGGGAAACTGTGTAGAGGACCCACTTGATCCTCAGCCCCTTCATCTACAAACAGACACACAGGAAGAAACTGCAGGGAGAACTGGACAAGACAGACACAAGATCAGACAGACAGACAACACCTGCACAAGGACACAAAGGGCCACAGAAGCAGCAGAGCAAAATGCAGGAGAATTAGCAAGACAAGCTGATGGAGGATGGGGGACAGTGGATGCTTCATGCTTTGGTAGCCACTGAATCTAAACTATCCCTTAAGTAATCTTGTCATTGATCTAATGAATCAAATGCACTGACACTCCTCTTGCATAAGAGACGTCATCTACACACTTCCCTCAACCAAGTCAGAATAGCCACAGAAACACTGGCAGAGAAACAAAGTATTGCAAAACAAATGTATCCTTTGGAAGAAATTCTTTTAAGCCGACTGATTCCTTGTATGCTTATATCAATATATTTATAAGTTTTTGTTGTTTTTTTTTTAAAGAGGATGTTGAGATCTAATGCCTCTATGATTGTGGGGGGAAATAGTTCTGTTCGAAGCATGACCTTAAATATCTAGGATGCCCACACAGTTAGCACTTTGGTTAATTTAATTTTTAGTTAATGATTTTAACTTAAAAGTAATGCTTAATTTCAAGTTTGTTGAGAAACATCTACTGTTTTTCCTTCCCGCCTTGCTAAGAAAAGTGCAGCCAGCAAAGCTCTTTGGATGCTAAGTCCGAGGGCATCCTTTTGAATACAGATTCTCATTTGCATGTCTGTGAAAGTGTACAGTTTTTAGAAGGCCTCTAGTATGATAAACCTGTTTTCGTGTGTTTTGCTTCTCTTTTGAAAGATCAGCAGAAACACGATTAGCTGAGAACTTCTACAGAGCTGACTTAGGATTCATCAAGCCTTTATTCTACAGAGGTTTCATTTGTACTACTGGTTCTTGGCTGTTCTTATATTTCAACACCCTCATTACATATTTCTCATTGAAATGCTAAAGGAACTGCTCCCATTTCTGTCCTTTCCTGTGTCTTGGCTTAGAAATAAGCATTATTTAAATAGATTTCCTTAGATACACAAATGTAGATTAATTAGTCTGTTTCACATTTGGATTCCTGTATGTTTCAATGAGCTTTAAGGATGACTACAAGGACACTACTTGGCTCTGATGTGGCACAGGCGCTACATCGCAGACCGATGTGTCAGATTACTAAATTTGCTAATCACTATTTATTTACTTACACAGAGGATAAGTTTAAAATTTCGTAATTCCCAATAATAAGAACAAACTTTGTATACATTTCATTGCTAAATTTAAGCAGACAGGATTATGGCATTAATTTGAAAATGCACTGTATTTTTAAGGCAGTAACTTATTTTCAGCAACCAAGTGCTGGCAACTAGAAATAAATCTGAAACATAAGAATACTAAAATAACATTTGGTGGAAAGAATACTTTTAATTTTTTGAGCACATTATTTACTGATGGTTCTGTGGAAGTTGTTTTTGGAATGGGTGCTCAGAACTTTCTCATCCATGATGCTTATTATATCATGGGAGAGCAGAAGCCTAAAATTGTATTTGATATTCTTAGTTTAACTCGGCACGATTTTTCAGCTGAACAGATAACTGGCTCTAATCTGGCCTACAATACTGGCTGAATCATAAGGCCTGGGCTTGTCATGTGTCCCAGCCATTCACATTTCCTCCAGTGACTCTCTGAGGCTGTACCTCCCCACATAGGCAAGTTACCTCTAAAACTCCCAAAAGGTACAACAGATTGTAAGGACAATCAACAAATGAAAATGGTGTATTCACCTCTCTGCTTGGCAACATCTGTTTCCTGGGGAGGAGGGCAGACTGCAGAAAAAACTAAAGAATTTAAAGCTGAGCCCAGCAGTTTAAGGGCACTACTCCTTGGACTGGTTTAAACCTTTCGAAGATTTTGGCCTCATTCTTGTTGCTGTCGCTCTTTTTGAAAGTGTCACAATGTGAAAACAAACCCGGTCTTGCTTTAGATCTCTAACATTTCAAAGAAACAGTATTTTCTTTCTGAAAACTTTGACAGCAGTCAGAGAACAACAAAAGCAACAACCACTTTAAGGGCTGCAGTGGAAAAGTAGCTTCTCTGTAGTATTTGTCTAGAACCGAGCCAGGCAACTTCAAAAGGGATGTCTGGCCAAGTCCAGTCCTCTGCTGGCACCATGAGCTGTACATGTGCCAAGTCTCTGTTTAGGACCCACGTGCCTGAAGTCCGTCTACTTTTTAAGTCCTCGAGAAGTGCCAGGGACGTGATAGGCACAGGACCATGACCAGCTAGGTCCAACAGTGCAGTTGGTTCCAGTGAAAGTGATAGAAGTAACAGATCCTCATTTGCTATAAAATTGTGTACGGCAGGTGCTTTTTGTTCATACGTGATGGAGGCAGGATGCATATTAATTAGAAATAAGTGAATTATTTATTTGGGAGTAATTTTAAAACATGGGAATTAGTCTAGTAGCTTATAACAGATTAAAAAAAACAACCTCACATTGGACGATCACTTTGTTTTTGTAGTCGCTCACTAAGAACCTCGAGAAGACACAGCTTTAGGGATGCAGTGGGGCTGTGGTTGAAGGGACTTGGATTTGGCTTTGAATTCTGGATTAGCATATAATAGCCATGATATCCTGGGCAAGAAGCGGAAGTGAATATTATCTCTTTCTGTGGGTTGCTGGGAGGATTGAGTGAGAAGGTTTCTGAGAAAGCACCAAGCACAATGTCGGACTCCATATCTGTTGGTATCCTTCAATGAGCTCAGGCAAATTACCATGCACCTCTGCTTTTTGTTTTTGTTTGACATATCAAAGCTAGACTTGAGAGATTTATGAAAAAATATATTCATTTTATAAGTTAATTTTGCTGTTTGAGGTCAGAATTGAATGCCTCCTTTTATTATAAGTACGCATGCTTTTGAGGACACTTCTTTTGCCACAAAATAGCCCATTTCATTTTAATAATGTGATACTGAAAGAACGGGGTAGCCTTAGGAACCTTGGCGTTTTACGTCGCTTTTTCATAATGCTAAACTTCAAAAGCAGTTTCAGTAAATAAATACATTTTCCCTAATTTTCTTTCATACAAACTTTTTCTTCTTTCTTCAAAGCATTTGAACATCTATGTTGGGTTAAAGTAAGGTTTGCTATGTAAAACACAGGCTTAGTACGTCAGCCCCTTTTGGAACAAATGAATAGTCTCTTTTATGAGAGACTGAGTGAGTCTCATCGGGTATCTGAGACTCGGTGGTTTTTGTCTTGGCATCATAACTTCTGCCCCACCGCCCATGGCTGCAGGTGGCTACCTCCACGCCCAGTGTGCTGTTCTCTGCCATCCCTAAGTCCTACCCATCCTGCAAGCTTTGGACTAAGGACTCCTCCGTTTGCCAACTGGGTTTGCTGCCCCAGGATGCTATGGAGGGCAAGCTGCTTTCAGATTAGCAATTATAATGTTGCCACATCATTGACATAGGAAAAAAATACCCTAAAATTCTGGAGTAAACCTAAGATGGCAGAAAGAGTCCTGGTTCTGTTTCCTGATGATTTCATTGTTCTCTCATGGGCTTCCAAATTCTATCAGTTCTGTCCAATGAGAACTAGTATGGTTAGGCCAACAAGAAAAAGATTAATTTGAAAACATCCTAACTGGTGCAGTATTAGTTTACTGTACCTGGGTTTCCAAACAAGTGTGTTACTTTTTAAATTTTTTTCATCAAAATCCCTTTAAATGTTTCCCAGGATAAGTATTATTCAGGGAATTATTACTATTACATTGATTGTAATAAACAAATATTCATAAATGACAGTAATTAACATATTGTTATTTTTAGTGGAAGCTTTCATGCTTCCCCTTTGGAAATGAACAGCATTTAAAATGTTTGATAATTGATTAAAAAAAGAAGTAAGTATATCCTCAAAAATCACTGAATTCAATTTAATCCAAGAGTTCTTACATTTGTAAAAAGAGGTTTGGGCTGTGGCAGTCACTGTGCCTTTAGATTACGGTTGCTTTGAGGGTGTGTCAAGGAGGGTAAAAAATCTCTAGATAAAAATACTCCACCTGTTCCTTTTCCATCAAACCTGCTACGAGCAATACATTAACTGAATTTCAGCTGGGTCTTTACAAACCAATTGGTTTGATACATTGAAGAGTTGAATCCTGTCTTGTGACTTGTCACTAATTTATTTTCTGATAAAACAAACAAAAAAACTTTTACACATACTTTGAGTGGTTAAAAATAAAAGAGAAGGGATGGTTTGACTGTCTAGACCACATATCTTTCACATTTTTAAGGTGAGAATATTACTTGGTCTTTTAAGTTAATGAAGTAGAGTTTGTAAAATGCATACTTTTAAAATATAACTCAAAAAATGGTTATCCTCTTAAAAGCATTTAATTAGGACTTCATAGAGCTTAACAGTTTCTTTGGAAAAAACTTCAGTAAGAATGTAAGTTTGAAAAATGTTAAGAATAAAATATCTTTGAATTGCTTTCAACAGGAAGTGGTAAGTTGACATTTCCTTGGAGTATACTGTAATAACCTGGAGAAAGCAGCCCTGAAATATAAGGGAAGGTTATACTCTAGAAAGTGACACCTAAGTTACCCAAATATAAATGTGATTCTATATTTTACTTATATTTTCATTATATTAATATATTTCATTATAATATCCGCCCTCTCCCCAGTAAAAGGCAGACTGGGTGAATTCCCGGATGGATGGAGGACCCTCGAGCCCTTCCTGCTTCGACCCCATATAAGGATAAGAAGAGTGTACTACTTGATTCCTGGCTGACTTTGGAGCCAACATCATACACGTCTTTAGGTTAAGAGGATTCGCTGACACTGGGAAGGCTGTAAGTAGGGGCTCAGAAACAGTTTCAATTACCCGAGGGAAGTACAGCTGACATGGAAGTCCTTCCAGTGTCTTCGGAGTGAAATCCAGGCCCCTGAAGCAGGGAGCTGCTGCTTACTCTCAAATTCTTCACTACTCCACCCCTCTCCCACTCCCCATTGGCCGTGGGCCTCCTTCAGTTCCTAGAGTATTTCATGGTCTTGTGCACCCGAAGGCCCTTGTAAATCCTGACTTTTCTGCCCCAAATGCTCCTTTCTTCCACCTTTGCTTGACCAATGCTGCCTCAAGCTTCTTGGCTCAGCTTCTCAACTGTCCCTTACCATCCAATAAACAAAGATTTCTCTTCTTCTTTTCCTTCCCTAGAGCTAATCCAATTCAAAATCATGTGTAAGTTTATTTATTGGATTTCTGTTCTCCGCTAGACTGTGTGCTCCTTGCAAACAAGGACCATGTCTGTTTTGTTCACTAACGTGTACCCGGAATGTGAAGAGCGCTGGACACACTGAAGGTTCTCCATTAAATGTGCCAAGTGAGTGGGTGAACCTTAGGCAAAGAGAATCCTTCAAACCTATGAATTAAAAGATCAAATGACATTTTCAAGGAATTAACTAATAATCAGTGGCTTTTATGACACTAATTATATGTACCGATCATAGTCCCCAAATTTTCTTGTATTTACCAAGGTAATTTAGTTTGTTTAACATTATTTCCGGTCGTAAATTTGAAAAAAAAGACTTCAGTTTAAGAAAGAAAAACCTCGCTAAAAAAGTTTTGGTTTATAAATCTGTGACAAAAGTAAATAATAATTACTAGTCATTTATAGTAATTAAGGAAAATCTGTATTTACGAAATTAAAGAATATTTTAAATGAATTTAAAGTTATAAAATTTATGAAAACTTGTATTTAAGAAATCAATATTGTAAATAAGCCTAATTACAAATTATAAAAAGATAGTCTTTTTTATGATGTTTCAATTTTTTACTTCATAAAATGATCTCTAAAAGAGACAAAAATAAATGAAGAAATAAATGAAGAAAATTGAAGAGTATTAAAATTCAGAGTTTAGTATATAAAAACAAAATTATATTAAAATAACTGAGCTGCAGCTCTCCTTTGCCTTCTCCAGTAACTTAAACAATATACAAAAGTTAACTTATCTAAGAACCAATAATAGTTTGCTTTTAAATAGTGCCATTCATCTCCAATTCTGAATGTTCTTCAAAGACATCCCTCTGTTTTTATCAAAGAGCATTCAAAAGCTAACATGGCTTTTCATGTTGAGTAAATGTATGAATAGATTCATGGACAATAACAGGTCTCAGCAGGAAAGAAGCCATGATCTCAGCTTCCAGTTCATTGCTCTCTATATCGGATTCATTCATTAACTTCTTTATTTATTCATTAATATTTATTGAGCGTTTGCAGCAGCCCAGGTCCTGGGGAAGCCCTTGGCAATACAACAGTCAACAAAAGAGACGATTCCTGACAATACTTCCATAAGGAAGTGCTGATTTCATCAGTATGCTTTTTGTTTAGCCACATATAAGATAAAATTGTATATTCTCTGTCAAAATATTCTACATTAACTGGTTCTATGTAGTTATTCTAAAAATCTAAACACAAAGTTATCTTTTCCTTTATCAAGTGAATTTTTCTCTTTTTGTTTACCATATTCCTCTACTTCTGATTTATATAGATAAATGATTGTACATTTGTTGAAGTCTTTGTTTCTTTTTGACTATTTGAAACAGACAGCTCCCAAGCTGGGTCACTTATGAACTCATACTGAAGTCCAGTGCTTATGGGCTGATGGATTGATATTTATTTACCCTTTACCAGAAGACAAACCTGAAATGCTCCAATAGGCCTTACCTTCCTCCACGGTGACAGTCTTTTCTGAGGCTGGTGATGGGGGTGGAGAAGGAGGCAGATTAGCTGTCTCTTCAGCTGCTAAAGATCAAACAATGAAACAATGAGATACGATAATCAATCCTATTAAGCCAGTAGAGATGCAGGCAGTTCTGCCATCTGTAAAAAGGCCCCTGTATGAAATTCAGGAAAAGATTCAAAAGTAAGCTGCACTTGACTTATTTTTAGCTCCATTACCTGATTCATATATTTTTGAAAACCTAAAAAGAAAGAAGAGCATTTAATATTTAAAAATAATCACTTTGTCTTCTCCATAAAAACGGATGAGAATGCCTGTTAAAATGCTGTCATTAATTCCATTAATTTGTGTCTGCTTGTTCAATTAATAAAATATGTCATTCTGGCACTAACCTACTATACTCAAATACACAGGCAGGCATTTTGGTTTAGATTTGGATAGATGGACTGAAAAAAATATTAGAATTCTTTATTGTTCAACATCTTGATCTGGAAATGAATGCTACCTTGATCATTCAATAGTTATTTTAGGTAATGTATTTTTTAAATAACATTTTGTCCATTGAGTCTAATATTAAAACCCATCATCCATGTGTACTCTCAGAAAAGAAAAATGAAGCTGTCATAGCCAGAGGCAACCTTCAGACAGAGACAATGTACCAGCGGGAGTAATTTTCTAACTTGGCATGATGCGTGAAGAAGGACCAAAGAGAAAGGTTCTAAAAGATGTAATTCATTCACAGTTAATCCTAAGCTTCCTATTCAAGATACTTTATGACCACTCATACGAAGGTAAGGGATTTCAAAAGGAAATATTAGTCAAGGCCAGTGGTAAAATCTATTTTTAAAATTACATAAATTTTTATTTCTTAAAGCAATTAGTAGAGGCAGCTTTGGGATGACAGGTAACTCTTTAGTTCCTCGACCCTTTACGTGGCATACTTTAAGTTTTCAAATTAAAAAGAAAAAGGTGGGTGTTTCTTTTATTTCAAACAACAGAAGTGAACCACAGACAAAAGGTCAATGTTTTAGATAATTTTTCCCTCTCTGTTTTGAAGAAAAATAATTGATAATCAAAGAATATTTTATTAAAAATAATGAGAGTATTTTAAAATATTATTGTGGGAATGCAGAATTTTTTATTGCTTAATTTTTAATATACAATTGAGGGATTACTGATTAGAAAATCAAGTATTAAGGATTCAGACTGTAAGAGGAAAAAAAGGATATGTCTCTTTTTAGGCTTTAAAAACCATAATTTCTGTGGATTACATCTATGTACTTATTGAAATAAACTTGTATGTTGAACCTAAGAGAAGTTCTTTTCTTGTATCTCAGCATGTATATATATATGTATTACCTATTTATCTATTTATCTATCTATCTATCTATCTATCTACCTATCATCTATCTACCTATCATCTCAGTGGAGAGTAGGGACAGTAAGCCCTGGGCTGACAGTTTTTCTTGGCAAGTACCATCACATGACCTGTTTGTCTGGCCCTGGAAGGCATCTGACTTGTGACCAAGGGAGAGAGAAATGCCATCTCAGTGTCCTTAAATGAACCAAGTAAAGACTAGTACCTTACATGGAATACAAAGTCACTGATCATTCTAGTAAAGCTCTGGCTATAGGTTTTATGTAGCTGGTTCTGGGAGACCCAGACTTAACTGTAGTATCAACAATCATTTACCAAAATCCACAAAAGGAAACAATTATCTCTAATTAAAGTATTAGTGCATTTGCCTTATAAGTAGGGGGTTATGACCTCAAAATGCATTGGCTCTGTTTTTGTAACTATCTTGTGTGGTCTGGAAAAGGAAAATTAAAGGTAATTTAGGGGCAAAGTCTAACGAATAAGTTTATCAGCCTAAGACTACCCAAAGACTACAATGATCCTGTTGAGAGAGGTGGAAACACACCCCAGTGCATCCCAACAGAGGTTTCTGATGAACGTTAGTGTACGGATAGCATAGGAGACACGACCTATCTTTGAACGGAAGGCTGGGGCCTGTGGTCAGGGTGCGGCAGGTTGTTTCCCATTTACCTAAAGGCAGAGCTGCAGGCTGATCTTTGTGCTGAGCCTCTTTCTCTTGTTCGCCTTTCAGGACCGCTACAGCCTCGGCCGTGACCACTTGAACTATCCTTGCAGACACTTCCTCTGTAATAAATAGCAACAAAAGGAAATAAAATGATGAGAATCCAAAACAGGTAGCAAAGAGGAAAAGTAAATAATGCAGTCCATTAGAATTTCATTTCCTCTGTCTTCTCCCCAAAAGAGTGCTAAATTGCAGATAAAACACAAATACATATATTGTAACCATAAAGAGAAAAAAGAAAAAAAGAGAAAATAAAGGAATTGGCATTCTAAGCAAAACAAACATAGAAAGGAAAATAAGTAATAGGTATGGCAGTTTATTTTTAAAAGCTGCTTCCATAAACAAAAAAGTAATTTTTTGTACTTAGTAAAACAAATACAAAGAGAAGAGAGAATTCATTTTGGATTTAACTTAAAATATCTTTTGTAGTTTTGTCATTAAAATAAGTGTCCAGAAAAGTGGAATTAAAACAAATTTTTATGCTGATTTGCAAAAATACCATGATTTAAAACCTAAAAACAATGCCTCAAAATACGAATCTGTGATTCAACAGAATTGTTGAGGATCAGCATAAACAAGACAATTCAGAAAAATGTGAGAAAATAAAGTCTGAATGAAATACATGGAGATGACATATCAGATGGTCCCTTTTTTAGGAGCTATTACTTTTCTAGATAGTAGATATTTTAAAGATCTTTAAGGTCATGTGATACACACTCACTTGGTCAGTGCAAAAGTTTCATTAAAGGAGTGGGGCTCTGTCATTAAAGTGATCCGTCTGTGAGATGCCAGAAGACTAGTTTTTGGATTAAAGTGGCATCCACTAGAGCACATCAGTGCTAATTTTATATAACCTAGTCAGAAAAAGAGTCAAGATATGATGTTCCACATATCAACTAAAAATGAAATAAGCCTTTAGAGATTAAAAATATATTCTAGGTTAGACATAAATTCTACAGAACTTAGCTTTTCATGATTTTTATATAAAAATGTCTACCATACTGGGAAATAACCCCACTTACACTCTGAATAGGAACAAGTTGAATTTGACAAGGGAGGTGGTCGGAGGATAGGGTGAGGTTTGTTCTCATAATTTTAGTCAAAATTTTAGCATAAATATTTCATTGAAATTTTATTTGGTTCATGATTGGAATTTGCCCACTCACAAGCAGATTGCAGGAGATCTGCCTGTTTTTCCCCAGTTCATTAAAATTTAGCATTTTCTGAAACGTTTTCTTAACCCTATCGGAGAACATAGTGCTTAAAAACTAGGCTTTTTGGGTGAGCAATCACTTAGAATCTATTTAATTTAAAAGTATGCCTTGGCTGGTGTAGTTCAGTGGATTGAGCATCGGCCTACGAACCAAAGGGTCGCTGGTTTGATACCCTAGTCAGGGCACACGCCTGGACTGTGGGCCAGGTCCCCAGCAGGGTGTGTGCAAGAGGCAACCTCACATTGATGTTTCTCTCTCTCTCTTTCTCCCTCCCTTCCCCTCTGTCTTAAAAAAAAAAAAAATCTTAAAAAAAAAAGTATGAACCAAGGAAAATACAGATTCTCAGACCTGCTCATCTACCTAAAGTACACAATTGCTATTCTTGATTATATTCTGAATCTCTCTCTCTCTCCTACCTACCTGTCTACCTATGTATCTTGTAGACCATGATAATCACTAATAGATAATTTACCTCACTTGCATAATTTTCAATGATACTCAAAAATCAATAGAGTGATTTTGATCACTTCCAGCACCTCAGTGCTTTATGGAAAATTATACAATGAAAAGGTGGAGAAAGCATGCAGAAACTGGGACATGTATAGACTCCATGTGTCTTTTGGGTCATTCCTGAATTTCCCTCTGGGCACTTAGGCACAATTTAGCATCTCTATAGCACTTAGTGTGTCTTCAGGAATTGTGCTGGCATACATGCCTTATGAGCCCCGCTACATAAAGTTTCCCAGGTTAAGGAGTCTCTCCTTGTCCTTGGTGCAGTTCTCAAAGTTCCTCTCTTTAGTCTTCACCCAGATCGGATGTTTATCACGTGTTTTTTTTGAAAGAATGAAAAATTAACATGAAAGGCTTTGTTCCTGATATTTACACAAATTTAGAAATAATTTATGCTTGTTACTGTATTTGTTAACTCGAATCCCTACCCATCCAAATAACCATTTAATGTATTCTCGTTTTATGTTTTTGATGCATTTTAGAAACATATTTCTTAAATGGGAATTTCAGATTTTTGTGTATCTATGATGAGTTTTCTAGGATCTGAGAGTACTTAGCATGAGTTAAAGATTTTACCTTTTAAATAGGTAAAATAACCCAACAAAAATAATAAAAGTGTCTATTGACTTACATGAACAATTTATAACTGAGCAATGCTATATTATTTCAGGCTTTTTGTTTGGGATTGTATTTAAAATAATTTTAACACCATGGAGAATTAGTTTATCGGTTATGTGCTAGTTGGAAGACAACAGAGGTGAAATTAATACAATAAAAATACATTCACACGAGGTGTAGGCCAAATGACATTGTGGCGTAGTGAGTGAACAGACTTTGAAAATATTCTAAATAGAGACAAGTACAAGGGAAATTGAATCATTACTTTTCTCTAGCCAGTTTGGACACGTCCAACCTATATAAAATGCAATGTATCAGCCAGGACATTTCTTTTTTCTTAGAGATAATTTAGTTTCAGCAAAACAATATCATTTATTTTAGATGGGAAGTAGTAGAACATTTGAATTTTAATAGTTTTGTTGTTTCAGAGAAAATTAATTTATACATGTGCTTGAGTTTCACAGTTGAATTAGAGCTTATGAATAAGCTAATTTTGTATCTGTATGTATTTCAACAAAAGTTGTAAGAAAATAATTTAACCCAATTGTGGGAGAATTAATCATTTTTTCTTAAAAGAATTTAATAGATTTTTAAGAATGCTGTTTTAGAATAATCAAACATGCTGTGTTTAGAATAATCAAACAAGATAATGACATATTATTTTCAGTTTTGGGGGGAAGAATAATACTGTTAAAACTTTTCAAATAGGAAACACCACATTGCCTTATATTAATTTCACAGTGAATTCAGAAAAACATGAGCATATAATTATCCTGGGGAGTTCAACTGATCCAGTCAATTTAAAACTGTTGTCTGAGCAAGCGCGATCATCGGCATAGAGATGGCGACTTCCCCAAGGAAAGATGGGCTTTTCCCATGGCGGCCTAATCAGCAGGTCGCCTGGGGTAGCCTGGCTCCTGAGACAGGAGCAAATTCACTTTGGGTTTGGATCAAGTTCAGGGATGATTAATAGTAAATGTGCCAAACAGAATACAAAAGAAGACAGTAAGAAAATCAGATGTATCAAAATGAAAACAGTTACAGTGTGCAGTCATATACTTAATTTCTTCATTAATTATACAACTATCTATTAATGCCTCCATATATCCATCTATCCAAATATCTATCTATTGGTCATATCTTTCCAGCTACCTAGGAGATTACTGTCTTTTACAATGTGCATTAGGTGAAGACAGATGGACTTCAATTTTAGGGACATGTGGGTACAAGCCCCAGCACTGCTACCTTCTAGTTATTTCATCCTAAGAAATTTACTCAAACCCATGGAATTTCAATCCCTCACCCATAAAGTGGAAACTATGATAGTACCTGTCTACAAGTTGCTGTGGGGACTCAATTACATAATTATAAAACAGGCTTGGCATATCAAGGAACTCAAATAAAAAGACCTCTAAATAACTATTTACCAAGGTGTCTTTACTTCCCCAGTCACACATTTTTCCGGGTCTTCTACCTTATTATTTCTACTTCAAAGAAGAGTAACTGTGATAAGCACTAAGGGTCCAGCCCAATTACGCTATTATTATTATGAACATAAGATAATACAGTTAATTCATAATCATTATCTATGTTGATACCAGGGACAGTGGTTTTTCTTTTTTTCCTAGACAAAGCTAGAGATAAGCAAGTACTGCCTTTGTTATTTATCTTCTGGGCTACAATCTGCTATAGATTTCTGCCAGCAAGTCCCAATTCAGGACTGTCTTCTTGCCAGTGCTCCACAAGGCATGACAACCCCTTTCTACTCGTGGGAACAATTAGCAAAATGAAAACATCTTTTTTTGAGACTACATTTTAATTTCTCATTGCTTACTATTTCTACCTCCTTTTTCTCTTTCCTATTATTTCTACCTCCTTTTTCCCTTTCCTATTTTCTACTCTAGTTTTTTTAATTTTTCTTCCGATCATTATATGTGTAAAATTATGAATAGGACCTAGTTGTTCAGAAGAGTAAAGATGAATCTAGATTACATATAAATTGGGAAATTAGATTATATATAATCGAAAGGTAACACTGATCTTCACTGCTGAAAACATGATACTTCTTACTGTAAATTGAAAACTGGAAAGACTCAAAGATCTTTCTTTTGAGTATCTAAAGTTTTGTGGTAGTGGGCACTTTTAGGGTATGTTTCAAATTGTCTTAAAGTGTGTGTGTGACATGTACTTTATTCTCTCTCTTGTTAACGTCAGGATTTCAATGTAATTAACTAATAGTTTTCCCATTGCAATGAGAACCTTATAAACAGTATTCGAGTATTAACTTATCAGAAGTGTCGTCATGGTTATGAGACAGTAATAATACAAAAACATCTCAGGACATAGCTGTTAAATCATTTCACCTAGTAAAATGAATGATAACTTAGAAATACTCTGTGAAGTGATCTGTCCAAAAATTGGCTGAAAGGAAAATGATAAAAGCAACTTGTTTAAAACAACTCATCTTAGAACATCTGAAAATAAAGGATTTAAAGATACAAGCCAGGCAACAAATGATAACAGATCATCACTCTACAGAGTAGGAGAGATAAACATCTGAAGGTAAAAAGTAAAGCCTGCCTTCAAAACTTATTCTGGGCAACAGAGATAGGGTCAGCAAACAGTATCAAAACAGTCCTCAGTAGATAAACTGAGTTCTGGTAAGAAATAAGTTTCTTTGTATTGGGGAAATATGTTGGTGGAAACACGAACGGGAGGTGAACAGGTATTAAGAAACAAATTGAAACATGCTCTCATTCAAAGAAACCTACTGATAATACACACAAAAAAATGCTAATCTACTTACATTTCACCTCAGTAATGAATAAACGCCATCCTGTGATACAAGGTTATTAAACAACTTGTTGCATTAGGTACTTTAATTTCCTGTCAATATTATTTAATCTAAACAAAAATACACTTTTCAGATGAGTAAACCGATAAAAAAATGGATAAAGGCAACTTACTGTCCCATTTGCGTGTCACTTTGATTTACATCAGTTTGGCACAAATAGTTTATACAATAGTAGGTTCTAGGATCAAATTCTGCCGTTATCTCTTACTAGCCACAAGTAAGTGACAATCTCTCTAACCTTTATATTTCATCTGCTAAGGAGAATAAAAGTGGCATTCATATTGTAATGTGCTGTGATGAAAGAATATAATAAAGTGCATATTTAAATTACATACCACTGTTTTAATCACTCTTGCTGTCTTGTTAACATCTATGATTACTGTTTGATTGACAACATGCTGATAAATGCTTGGAAGTTTTTGTCATACATTGAGATGATTCTGTCATTTTTCCCAGTGAGTGCTTCCTTGCCTGAATGCTGGCTCACTGCCTAACAGATAATATATTAGGCTTGTACCACTTATTATTTAAACAAGAAGGATAATAGTAAATTTCACCACACTTACCAGCATCTGTAACTGTTACACACTCTTGTTTTTCTCTGATGCTGATTAGGCTACACCGGGGCTACGCTCTTCTAGCGACAGTATCGTTACATCAAAAAAGTTTAAGACTGAGTCTCAGGCCTGGTTTTTGGCACACGTTTTTAGTTTAGTTATTTTGTTATATTAATCTATCAGTATTGCTTGGTTGAGTCATAAACAACAGCAATGGAGTTGAAAGTCTCTCAGTGGCCCTGAAAATGTCAACTTTCTTCTGAGCCACATGTGACATTGTTGGTATACACAGAGGACTGATTCTGAAAGTGTACCCTCGGGCTTTTCAACAGGACCAGCTGCGATTACAATGGACATGCAAAGGCTCACCAATTACACTGTGAACAAAGAAACCAAAGCAGGTTGGCATAAGCCTGAGAACATATTTTTGTTGATTTCTTTCAGGTTGTCATGAGAGAAGTAAGAGACACTGACAGTAAATTTAACCACACAGAATATAAAAGCCAGTAAATGTTTCTGCTTTTAAGAATAACAGGCATAATAGCGCTGTGTTAAAAGAAATGACAGGCCTACCTTACACTGAGGAATGAAGGGAAACAAAACAATTTTAGACAGAATGCTCCTGTCACAAAAACGTTTTTCTCAGTAGGGTACAGGATGGTTGCCTAGGAAACCGATGCTAATTGCTACTGCTGATGGAAACTAGTCAACAAGGAAAGCACTGTGCAGTTCGAAGCAGTCTGCTGAACAACCCTAGATAAATTCATAAAAACAGGGAAAAAAGAAAAGTCCCGTGCCTAATTTGGAGGCTAAATGGTTTCTCTGCAACTATTTCCTGTAATCAACTGGTGATGAAGGAAATTAAAAGAACAGATTGTTGGGTTTTTATTTTTTTGTTTGTCTGTTTCCCTGGCACCTTTGCATTAATTAAAAGGGACCAGAGTTGGCAAACCCCTCCCTAGTCAGACTCCAGTCGATCTCAGAGGGTCACCCAGGCCGACGTGGCAGCTGTCGATCTTTGCTTACCAGCTTTTTCTTCCAAAGATTTTTTTCCTAAGGACTTCTAATTAAACCAAGGTAAATTCTAGTTTATGGGGAAAAATAAACTTGAGGCAAAGTTAGGGATAAATGCATTTAAGAAGAAGGAATCATGACTGCAGAAAGTTCAGTTCTGACGGGTACTTAAATTTACCAGATTATGTATTGCATCCACTATAGACAGTGGCACTATGCTTAGTCATTACAGAAGATACAAAGATGAGTAAGACTTTGTGATCCTACATTGAAACTGTGCTTGAAATGGGCAGTTTCACTGAAGGACATGTTTTGTTTTTGTTTTTCAGGATTTTTCTGGTAATAGTCACAAATTTTGGCTGAAGCATCCGAAGTCACACTTATGGTCCTCTTCCGAAATGCAAACGCAACCTGGAGGAGCTAGGATCGGTGGGTAGCTCAACTGTGTGATTCTAGGAGAATCTTTCCTCTCTCCTTTTTTCCTACCTCAGTCTCTGTGCCCAAATGCATAATCTGTTAATACTGACAACTCAGTTTCCTCAAATGAAGTTTTTAGTGCTTGAGCAAAATCTGCCCAGCATATAAATTTAGTCAAGGGGGAAGGTGTACAAAATTAAGATGGTTATGAGTTCAGGAGTACCACAAGTTAAGGATACTATATAATGGAGTCAAAAGTAATTTAAGAAGCAAAGTACAGATCAGAAATTGTAACTACTGGAAAAATTTGCTTCTAATTTTATGGGGCCAGCTGGGAACAGGAAAAAAACACATTTAAGCAGAAGAAATGTAGTAAGTGAATATAGTCTAGCTTTATATTTTCATATTTTAGTTACAGGTTTTGCTGATGGTGTTTTTTTCCCCCAATGTGGTATTCTGTGCATATTTATATTGTTGTTTGTAGCCCATATATTAAACATTTAGTAATTACGTCATGTTGTAATATTTTACTGATCTTAAATTAATTTTATCAAGAGAAATTTCCAAGGGAATTTGCTGCCTGAAATTTTCAAAGTGCTTTAATATCAATAAATTGAACACAATCATTAAGGCACAGAGGGAATTGATAGTGCTTTTAGAGCTTTGGAATGCTTGTTTTTGTATTTTGTCAAAACCATTACAATTGCACTACTCCTTGTAAACTTGTGAGAAGTGGAATTGTCTTCTGCATTAAGTCTCGATCACATCACGTTGTCAAAGGGCTGTTGAGGACAAGGCTGACTGACTGGCACATACACATTTCAATTTATATCTCTTCTCTGCGTACTGGGTCTTATTGCTACCAAGCATACCTTTAGAAATACTTACAGATTGTGGGCGCCATCTATCTCATACTTAAAACTGTCAGAGTATTCACTTTTACTTGAAGACATGGGCACTATATCAGAATGCGAATGGCATCTAGAAAGCATAAAACTGTAACTCTTTGCAACAGCTCTGGTTGTTCTTTTGTAAGAGCCCAGCAGAAAGGGAAGGGTAGATCAGTTCTGATGGAGCTGCAGAGTTGAGGAAAATGTAAGAACAGGATGCTATCTAGGTCAGTAGGATGACACCGAGTAAGGCAACTGGACTTGGTAATGGGGTGGATGGTAGGACCCCAGGCGTATGAGGTGCTTGAGACAACTGCTGACAACCTGAAGAAAACGAAGAAATGAGGTTCTGGAAGCAAATGGAAAGTTGCCCTAGGCCAGTTCTATTTACTTCATACTTTGCTTTGGGGAAGTGTCAGATAGGCAGATGTTATTATAACCATAAACAATAGTTATGTCTACAAACACAGAGAGTCATTTGGCATGAAAAACACCACCTTATGAAAGAGATATATGGGATTTCACGATATGGTAAATCAGATTCCAAAAATTTTTGTTTCATTTTCTTAGTGAAATATGTCAATGAAGATCTAATTTATTATACCAGGTGTGAAAAGAAAGAAAGTTTCTAAATCAGGACTTGCACCTTTTTAAAAACAAAATGACCATTTTGATATTTCATATATGATAGTCCTGATCATGAAGAGGTTGATCAATTCCTGGTACTAAAAATAGAAAATAGCTTGGTTTTTCTGATTCATTTTCGTTCCCTTACCAGTTTGGCAATCACACCTTCCCAACTTGTATAGAAATCCTTCACCTCAAAAATGTTTATTTGAGATGGTAGTTTGGGTCTGTTTCTCAAAAGAGAAGTTTGCTGTAAATGTAAAAACTCTCATGAAACCAGGAAATTATGGTTTCTGCTCAGTTTTTCTTGGGTGATTCTGAAAGGCAACATAAAACACAGAGGCAGGAATGACTTGGCCTGACAGTTAACAAGAAGGTTATCAAACGCTATAGGATGAGAGGTATGGTTTGAATGCAATCATTATATTAGTTGAAGCATCTTACTTAAAATTTTATGGCACAGAATAAAAGAAACACCCCAACATTTTAATCAAATAGGTTTTCCAAAATATTTTCTAAAAAGAATATTTGTTAATTTCTATTTTTCTACAGAGCTGGTAAAGAAAAGCACCTAGAATTCCTATAGCTTTTTCATATCCAGTTGCATCAGAGAACATAATGGAAAGTTGAAATTTACCATTAGGGCATAGGAGACTCAAGCATTCCTAGTTAGAATTGAAGAAATGCTCAACATTTTCAAAGTTTACTTTAAAAAAGTAAACATAATTTGGGAGGATTTTAGTCCTTCACATTAAAAAAATTTAAATTTACCCTTATCTGGTGATTTTAGCCCTAAGATGCTAAATTATCAGTTAAAGAAGCTTCAATTCACGTTTTAACAATGAAATCCCACCAGAAAGGAAACCTGTGTCACCCAAACAGCCAAGTTCTTGAGAAATATTTTCAATGTTGCATTCAGATCATATGTGCAAGTGCAATATGACCCAGGAAGCACTTCAAGCACTGTGTTTCTCTTAGGTCAGATGGTAGATATTTGCATGAGGACAGGGATCATTGTTATCCTGATTGAATGAACTTCCTGTTCTACAGTGTAACTTTTGAAAGTGACATCTGTACTTGCTTCGAACTGAGCTCTTCCTTCCTTTCTTAAGGTGATCAAGACATATGAATTGGGTGCGAACTGGCCTTGAGTAAATATCTCACATGCTTTGTGAGGTAGGCCACAGTAGTAAATTTTTTTTTTTTTTGAGAAAAGGCAGTTTTCCTATGTCAGCATGTATGTTCTGGTAAATCTCTGAGGAGAGTAGGCCAAATCCAATCTTTTCAAGGCTTTAGTCACAAATCTCTATTCGTCAAACTACGAGGAAAAAAACCCCAATAGCTGATTTTGAAAGAAAGAAAAAAATGTAATTAGGCTTTAGGATAAAGACAGCAATACATAAAATGCAGCAGGTAGAAAAAGTATCCAATGAACTGGTTCTTTTTAAGATTACTTATAGAAGTAATAGTAGTTAAAAATAGTACTTATTTTTATTGCGGTTGTTGTTATTTTCCTTCTTGGAGAAAAAGAAAGTCCTTTTTCCCCCCTAAAATATATCCTTAATGATTAGAATTAGAAAATTTAAACAGGAGACTCTAAATTACAGATTACAAGAAGCTCTTATCATTTTTTAAAATAACAAAACTAGAGAAGTTTTCCATAGTTAATGGAAATCAAACTGTTTTTCCTAAAGTTAATAAATAAATAGCCCTGTTATTTAATAGAAAAATGCTGTTTATTGGTCAAGATGGAGGTGTAGGTAGATACACTTTGCCTCCTCATATAACTATAAAAAGAATTACAACCAGATCCCAAAACAGAAAACACCTAGAACTGTCAGAAAATTAGGCCGAATGGAAGTCTGATAACCAAGGATTTAAAGAAGCCACATTCATCCAGATGGGCAGGAGAAGGGGAGTCATGGAGATGGGAGGAGAGGCAGTGTGGTGTGGAGAGGTGGTGGCAGAGTGGATGGTCCCACAGTCACATGTGGTAGATAAAAATCGGGAGGGAGTCCTTGGGACCAAGCGGTCCCAGGCCCAGGCCAGACCACATAGGCCAGGGTTCTAGCATGGGGAAGATAAATCCCCATTACCTTTGGTTATAAAAACCAGTGGGGGTTGGGACAGTGGAAGAAGCTGCAGGATTTTTGCCACTTAAAGGGCCTGCATGGACTCAGAACATATGCGAATCCACCCACTCTGGGATTCACCACCAGGGCAGCAGCTGGAAGGGCAGCAGTCACATACGGGAAGTGGGTGAAGTGACTGGAAATGGGGTGAGTGCTGGGCAAACCTCCAGAAGCCAGGCAGCAGCACAGTCCCCTCTCCAAGCCCTCCCCACAGACAGTGCCACAAGGATGTGAACTGGTTTACCCTGCCCTGGCAATCACTTAAGGCTCCACCCCACACAATTTACGGCAGCCTTTTCTACACTGGTCACACTACTAAGGCGGGGAGTAAAAGCAGCTACCTAATACACAAAACAGACCCAGGGAGGCTGTTATATTGAGGAGACAAAGAAATATGGCCCAAATGAAAGAACAGAACAAAACTGCAGAAAAAGAACTAAGTGAAATGGAGATAGCCAGCCTATCAGATGCAAAAGTTCAAAACACTGGTGATCAGGATGTTCAAAGAACTCATTGAGCACAGCAAAAATGTAAGGGAAGAAATGAAGTTTACACTAAGTGAAATAAAAATCTGCAAGGAACCAACAGTGGAGAGAATGAAGCCGAGAATCAAATCAACAATTTGGAACACAAGAAAGGAAAACGCATTCAATCAGAACAGCAGGAAGAAAAAAGAATTCCTAAAAACGAGGATAGGTTTAGGAACTTCTGAGACAACTTCAGATGTAGCAACATGTGAATCATAGGGCTGCCAGAAGGAGAAGAGGAAGAGCAAGAAATCAAAAACTTATTTGAAAACGTAATGAAAAAAAGTCCCTAATTTGGCTAAGGAAATAGACATACAAGTCCAGGAAGCACAAAGAGTCTCAAACAACTCAGACCCAAAGAGGACCACAACAGGATACATCATAATTAAAATGCCAAAGGTGAAAGATAAAGAATCTTAAAAGCAGCAAGAGAAAAGCCAGGGTTACCTACAAAGAGTTCCCATAAGATTATCAGCTGATTTCTCAAAAGAAACTGCAGGCATTAAGGGACTGGCAAGAAGTATTCAAAGTGATGCAAAGCAAGGATTTACAACCTAGATTACTCTATCCAACAAAGCTATCCTTTAGAATTGAAGGGCAAATAAAGTGCTTCCCAGACAAGGTAAAGCTAAAGGAGTTCATCGCCATCAAGCCATTATTACATAAAATGTTAAAAGGGCTTATTCAAGAAAAAGAAGATCAAAACCATGAACATTAAAAAGGCAACAAATTCACAATTATCAACAACTAAATCTAAAAGAAAGAAAGAAAGAGAGAGAGAGAGAGAGAGAGAGAGAGAGAAAGAAAGAAAGAAAGAAAGAAAGAAAGAAAGAAAGAAAGAAAGAAAGAAAGAGAGAAAGAAGCCAAACAACCTAAGCAAACAACCAGAACAGGAACAGAATCACAGAATCACAGGCATAGAGATCATCTGGAGGGTGATCAGCTGGGAGGGGGAAGAGGGAGAACAGGGGAGAAGGTGCAGGGATTCAGAAGCATAACTGGTGGGAACAAAATAGGGGGATGTTAAAAATAGTATAGGACATGGAGAAGCCAAAGAACCTACATGCAAGACCCATGGACATGAACTAAGGGGGGGATTGCCGGAGGGAAGCAGGGTACTGGGTGGAGGGGAGCAAAGGGGGAAAGATTGGGACAACCGTAATAGCATGATCAATAAATTATACTTAAAAAAGAAAAATGCTGTTTATTATCTAAGAACTTATTATTTTCAAATCATTTTATGGACTTAAAGAAAAAGTAGAGAAAAAAAAGGACATTGGTGATATTTTATTCATGCTGAACTTCAAAAATAGAGTATTTACAATCTCCCCAAGAAAATATAAGTACATTCCTTTAAAGAAAAAGAATAATTAAGTCTATGGCTTAGAACATCCATTTACTTTTAAGATTTAAGTTGTCCACTTGTCAGAAATAAAATTTCTGAGCTCCTGACCTAGAACAGTAGGGTACTCCTTACCTTAGGGCCAGAGGACAACAAGAACATGCATTTCAGAGTGCTCTTCGCAGGACATTTTAGTGGGATTTTCTATTGAGGCCCACTGTTATATTGGGCTCAAATTTGCAGGAATGAACATGAAAAATTGTTCCATTTTCATGTGTTTCTTAGCTGTTAGGTTATAGATATCTCTTAGGTCATTTATCCTGCCTTTTCATATTCTTCCCAATTCATTAGCTTTTATTATCTACAACTTATTTCTGATTAGATGTCTTACTTCTGTCTGAAATTAAAGATATGTATTTTTTTACTCCAAACCTTCAATCCCATTTTCAGACCATATCAAGCCTTCTGCTATAAGCTTTCATGACATTCTTTTCACTACCATATTTCAGAGTTTCTACTTAATTCCTTTCTGGTCTAGTCCTCAGTTCCGCAGTTTTTACTTTGAGTCTAGCCTCCTCTCATAGTTTCTCTATTTACCTCCAGTATTCCCTTCTAACAAAACTTTTTCTACAAGTGCATTGCTCACACTGTAATATAATTTTTGTAGCCCAATTTGTTTATGTCATTTCCATCTTCAAATAGAGCATGGACACTAACACTCTCTCTTGTTTTTACCAATCCAAAAACTATTTACTAGCACCAGCTATAGAAAAGCACTGCTATAGAAAAGCACTGTATTGTACACCAAAAGGAGCACGGCAATGATGAAAGCACAGCTACCACCTCAAAACACAGCCCAGGGATGGGGATTAAAAGTAACAAGTAATCTCAGTAAAATGCTCAATATGATCAATGTCATTAGCAAGATATAAACATCGTCCATGGGGATTTTCAAAACAGGAAGAGGTTCATTTGAGAGGATAAAACCAATATCAGCTCTGGACCTTTGATTATGGACTCCTGATAATCTCTCTTGTAGCACCTACCCTTTCAAATGCTTCACAATGCTACAGATGAATGAAACCACAAGAGATTGATTGGGCACATGCCACTTGCTTTGCAGAAGAGAAGATTGTTAGCTCAATTGGACGACTGACCATGCTAGAGTCTCTCGAGCAGGAAGCAGAGGTGCTCCCATGCCAGAAAGTCTTCGCCCTGTGTTTCCAAGTAGAAAATTTGAGGCGAAAATACTGAGTCTGATTTTCAGCCTGCTGAAACTGAATCGTATCTATTAAAGATGATTTGTTGCTGAATCTGGATTCCTCCAGATTAGCCATTTTGCCTAATGCCTTCTTGAGTTTTGAGTAAGGCTGAAATCAACTGTAAAAACTGACATTTCATTCTCATCTACGTGTCCTAATAGCCACCTAGCATTTGTGTATTTGTTAAAAGTTACAAAAGCTGAGGAGACAGGTTTTTCTCTTTCTTTGCTCCTCGGCTGGGCTGGGTTGGAACTACATTTTCCTTTGAGTGCTCTATGAAACGAGCCACACAGGGAGCAGGCAGCAGGCACTTGGTTCGGTGTCCTTTTCCCCTTAGGACTCATGATGCCAAGTCAGACCGTGCTGAAACCACCAAGTCTGCAATGCAGCACCAGGTGTTCTGTTCATCTGCTCCTGAAACGAATTTCCAGACTCCCCTGACAGTCAAAGCACATGCTTTATGTAAGGCACTGAGGGGCAGTGAAGTGTGAGGAATGAGAGAAAGGGAGAAAGGCTAGATATACTGAAGCAGAAAGAGTCGGTTCATCTCAGGAGCCTGGGGAGGAAAGAGGGAGGAGTGATGACTGCTAGGTACTTCCCAGTCTACTAACTTCTCAACAACAGTAAAATCAAACCCGAAGCCACCCCTCAAGGTGGTATTTGGTGCACTATATTTCCTGGGTATAAACGAGCAATATACTGTATCTATCTCTTATACTTCAAAAAAATACATTACTGATTGATGAATAATATATTCTCAACATATTAGAGCAATTTATATGTTCCAAATTATTATTAAAGTTTTTCTCTCTTTTCTTTTCTTTTGTGGGGAGAGACTTCTTAGAAATGTAACCACAGAGATAGACTGCACATAATCCTAACCAAAACAAAGGTTTAGACAGTCCAAAAATGAACCCCAAAGTCTTGTTTCCATGACTACTTTTACCTGCTCGCTGCAAATACAGATTTTATATAATGTTTAGAATTCTTCTCTAAATGGAGATTTTAAAAACGTCAAAATTGGAGTACATTGAAAGAATATTATGATGACAAAACATGACAACAAATTAAAAAGGACAAAATTTGATAAGGCCTTAGAAAACTCAAGATCAGGAAGGATCAAGTATAAAATTATACCACGATAATTAAATTGTATTTACAGTCAAAAACAAGCCAGAAAGAATAACTTTATAAGCAGGTCTGAATTGTTTTTGGCTCAAATCTGGTGTATTGGTTTAGATTCAAATTCAAAGTAATAATTTTTCAAAGTGTCAGTGAACCAAGAAGAATGATAAAATACTTTTTTTTAAGCGCCTGTGATGCAGTTCTGACATTTAGCACAAAACAAGACAGTAAAGAATGGAGAATTATTTCCACAAGTGCCTGGGAGGAATTTTCTGGAAGAAGATACATGGGAGTAAATGTGTATGCAAATTAATCGTAGTTTTTAAATATCACATTCTATTGTGTTAGATAGAGCCTCTTTACAACTTGAAGGTTTTGTAGGCAGTTCAAATTCCAAAAGGAGAAAATCATGTTTAATTTGTTGAGTCATTGGTTTAATTAAAAGAGGTCTAGAGAAACCAAGTTCTCTTATATTTTGATTTAGAATTACTGGCTTAAGACAATCTCATCCCATTTTAAGACATCGGCTGAAGAGCAAGCAGTGATAGGTATGCAGTAGATTTTTATAGGAAGAACTACCCTCTAACTGCACATTTAAACAAACAACTTTATCTGGCACTTGTCTTCTCTCATTTGTAAGACATTATAACCTCTAGCTGGCAACATTTGCTACATACAAGCTCATACATTAACGAGAGTAAGAGATGCGGTTCTCTATTGTGATGCCCATACGAGCTAGCCCTCAATGAGGTTGAGATGCTTCTATTTACCACCAAGACAAGCCACATATTATGACTGAAGCTAATACCCATCACCTGCTTCAAATGGTATAGAGACCACATAGGACAAAGCAAACGTGATAAATACAAACCTCGTGGAATTGCCTTTTCTATCAATTCTCGTCTTTCTCACTTTTTTCAGCCCCAGGTGCCTAACCTGTCGAAGGAAAACACTGAAAAGGTTCTCATTTTCTGTCCTCATCCATCGGCACCGCCAGGCCCAGACGCTTGGAAGTGAGGCCGTGTGCTTTTCTGCAGACCCACCCTTGAATGCTAAATACCTCTGCTTGCACACTCTTCTCTCTGCGGAGCTCAGGGAAATGGCAGCGGAGCAATGAGTGGTTGGCATGGCAACAAGGAAAAGAAAATCTGCAACCTCTTATATTGTTAGGCTAGCTTGTTTATTTGCCTTAGGAGGTAGTGAGGATGGCTTTAGTTGATCTGGAGGAAAAATGACTCTGTATTATCTTCTCTGCATACATTAATATAATGTTATATACAATATGTCAGATTTAAATTGGGATGACGGCTCTTAACAGTACATCTCAAATCTAGAAATGTTGGTAGAGGAAAACGGGAGACGCAAAGACAGTTTCTCTTATTCTGAAGTTAAAAAGGGAAACAGGAGGAAGCCTAGAGTGATGACAAACTTTTCCTCCATCATGTATTTTTAAGTTAAATCTATGATTTCAGCAACAATAAACTTCTGTATCTCAGCATGTTCATCACTTGGCTGCTTGAGTGATGTGGATGTTAAAGTGCTGGCCAAAGCTTCAGAAGGTGCAGCTCCCCTGGTGAGCTCTGAAACGTGACAGTGGATAACCTGCAAGAGCTTTTCCAGGTCTCTCTGCTACAGCAGGGAGTAGACCGGGATAGAATCCCCAGAAATGCTGGGGAAACAAAGCATCTGGGGGACGTGGGGGTGGGTGGTTAACTGAAGAAATGCCCTTTCATCTTTACATTAACTCAAAGAGATAGCTGGCATTAGCTGTGGATCGCGGATGGTCATGAAGGCACTTTATACTCTGACTAGTGTTTCTTATCAAAGCATTATACCTTAGGATTGTCAAAATCACAAAATCATGATTTTAATTAAATACGTCAATGTCTTAGCATCTATCAACTTCTCAAAATTGCCTTTCTCCATTCATACTGAAAACCTAGAATAAAATTATGATTTTCTGTCACGCTTAGAGGTGCATGGATGTGGCAGCTCTGCTATAAGGATTGTCCTCTTTGGCTCTAACTGGTCCCTGGGGCAGCTGCTGTGTTGGTGGGAATCTGGTGGCATAGGGTGGTGGACAGAGTACTGATATACACAACAGGAGACCTGCACTCTGGCCATAGTCATGTGATCCTGAATGGGGAATACACCTGTGAAGAGGAAGACTGTGAAAGGTCATCTTACTGGTCCCTTCTAGTTATCTTTGTGTTATTTTGGTATGGATTCTAATACAAGTTTGAGCTCCACCTCAGATGAGAAACTTAAAGATGAGGCTCCCAGTTTTCACTCAGAGGTGGGACTCTGTGGGGACCAAAATGCATTCCTCTTGCTTCCTTCAAAAAAGATAAGGTGAAAAAGAGAAGAAGTTTTATGACAAGCTTTTACTCTTTGATTCTCGCTTTGGAAAACTATGTAAAAATGGCAGCTTTAGTTTCATTGCAACAAGAACGTTCCCAAGTGGTTAGGTTATCAGTGGCTTCTCGTTTCTTTTTGAAACCTTTTGTGGCAGGGTTTCTAAAAAGAACACCTGAATGAATAAATGTAATAAAAACTCTTAAAGTATCGAAAATTATGCTGTAACAGATGAGCAAATAATTCTGTCTAGCTTTCTATGGATTAGCTTTACATTCTAAGGAGACAAAATCTAAGAGAGAAAGCTGTAAAGAAATAGAATTTAAAATATTATTGCCTTCTAGCATTCCCTGACACTCTTGACTCAGTGAAAAAGACTAAAGATAAGCTGACTATAAGCTTGCATCTTAAAAATAAAAAAAATTATTATAACCTAGAAATGAAGGTGAACATTGAAAAGGGTGGGTGAGAGAGAATGAGGCAAGATCTTTGACTGAAGTAAGCCCACACTGACAAAGGGAGGAAGAAGGAAGTAGATGTGATGATTGTAATTCATGTATCATGTGATCTTGTTTATGGAGATGAATGCAAATAAGCTACCTTGGGGAAAAGATTTATTTCTTAAAGTGAAGAGTGGACTATAGCAAACAAGGAAAGAAAAAAGATCTTTGGATTGAGCTAGTAATGGCCCAGGCATCACAACATATAGCTAAGGACCTGATGACACTGGGAAATACTTCAAGTTAACAATGTCTTGAGATATATCCTATACAGGGGAGAAATGCAATATAGTGATAGATTTTAAGTAAATGCAAAAAGAGTGGGCTACTTTATAGCTCCCTAGTTTTCTTTAAAATAACCAAATATAATGCCAACTCATATCAGTCAATAGTCTCCCATCATCAAAGGACAGGGTTTTGAAAAACCACATTTGAGATTTAACAGCACTTCTTTTCACTGAGGATGGTCTGTGTTTATAATTTGTGAAACAGTTACATGTAAACCATCAATAATAAAATGTATTATTTTACTAAGCTAAAGTTTAGAGAGAAATTTAATTGCACATTAATATCATTGGAACATCCTCTGTAGACATGAGGAGGCAATGTTTTACATTTTTCTTTTTCCATAGTTTTCCACACATGGATAACTTATAATTTAATACTTGGCCTGTTATTTCTTAAGGGAAGTTAGTTTAAAATCACACCATAGTTTGAATTGAACACATCACCCTGGTAACCCACAGATGACTGTTTACAACACTGTCGCTATGAATATACATATAAAGCTTTCAAAATCAGTTTCCCAAATGCAATATAAAATTAATGTGATATATGTTGCACTGAATAAAAAATTAACTTTGGATGTTCCTGAACCCATAATTTAAAAGAAACATCTAATGGTCACTTTGTAATTTATATTATTTTCTCAAGCTGGCAAGGACACACTGACCTGGCAGATGCATTTTTCAGGTGCTCTTAAATAGTTAATTAGTACCATTGAAAAAAATGAAACACTGAGTAATGCTTGTTCTCTACTGCTTGACCAAACACGCTATAGAGATTTTTATGTTGTATTATGAAACTCTATAATAGTAATCCATGAGAGTCAACTAATGAGAGTCCAAGACCCAAAGGAAGACTTTTCAATAGCTTTTATGATTAATTTGAAAAGGATTTTCTTTTTCTTTGGCATTCATTCAATCTTTTCTTCATTCATTCACTCAACAAACATTTAGTGAGTTCTTGAGGTACAATGTCAGGTCCTACAGAATATAATGATGAGAAAAATCTTGGTCCATCACATTATCTCTTTTTCCCCCCACAATCATGTCGCTCTAACATCTCCTCGTCTCCTTATACCTCCATCCCGACAAAATCTTCCGAGTTAATGCTTCTGACCCCAATCCCACTGTCTACGGTTTGTATTATATTTGTTTGTAGAAAAAAATTCCTTGATTAAGAGTGCTCTGTTGTCTATATTGACACCACAACGAACACCACCAATAATAATAATAATAGTAATAATAATAACAACAGCAATTAATGGATACTATTTCATGAGCCATTCACTTTGTATGCTTTACTATTTCATTTAATCCTCACTGTAACCATGAAAGGTAAAAATAAAATTTTTATTTCATTCTTAACCACAATTGTTTACTAATGGGGCATATGAGCCTGGTAGGCACCGCACAACTTCCCAAATCCTTGGATTAAATTGGACACCGCCACCCTCTTTTCCTGTTCCACATGGATTTCTGCAGGGTACTTGGTTTTTATCACAGTAACTGCTGAAAACCCAAATTCGCAAAGATACAACATCTTGTAAAGAAATATGGTGTGGTCTAATGTTGAAGTTGGGCACTATCTTGAGCTAATATTTCATGCAGTTTGACTGGTATGACGAATCACTGAGTTTCCTCTGAGTATTTCAAACACTGCCTCAGCCCCGTGGATTTGCTGTGGCACTGCAAGACACTTCTGTGCATAATTTGGGAACTTGGGCCCTATGGAGAAACAATCCCAGTTCCGTTTTGTCTTCCATACTGCTCATTCAGTACTGCCATACTGTATTTTGTATCTGAATGAACTGTGTGTGTAGGTCTCATGTTTGTCTCTAGGTCACTTGTACTGAAGAGTTCAGGGACCATTTCTTGCACACACCCGGGCACAGGGGCTAACACATTTTGCACAACAAAGAAAATGCTCAACAGTAATTTGTGGAATGTGTGGATTTTTAAAAAAAATAATTAACTATAAACTTACGTAATTTCTCCCCAGGCATTTGAAATGCCTTTCATATTTTCTCATTAAAATGTAAACATGTTTTTTGAACAGAGTGTACAGTCGATGTGTTGCTGACTAATGGATGAAGTATAGGAAAACAATCTTTGAATAAGTAGGGGATGGTTTTGAAGGGGGCAAACCTTTCTTATTGCCTGTAGGTACACTTTTTGGAGTAGCATGTCTGGAAGTTACTGTGTTTGAGTGCATTAAATTCTGAATCACAGAAAAATAAAAGTAATTTCGAAGACCGTTATAGCACAGGCCATTATTTCTCTACACTATTAATGTTATGTAACTATGCCATTAATGACAATATTGTCAATGATAGAGTAAAGAGGACTATTGGTAAAAATTAAGCTTTGAAAGGAAGTACTTAATAGTAAGTTATTGTATGTTTTCCTTAAATCATCTGAGTATGAGGTATTAAAAAGCTATCTGAGGAAGAAATGGTTCCTGTATATGTGTACCTGTTCATTTTCTTTCTTTTTTGTTTTGTCTTCTTTCTATTTAAAGACTGGGAGATGGACTCTACGCTACTTTTTGCCCTAAAAGGTAAATATGTTTCTAATTAGTCAATTGGATTTAGGTCCAGTATCATTCAAAGGAATCAAGAACAAACTACTGTGTTTTCTTTCAATGAATTAAACCACTGATAGTTACTGGCAAAATGCACATACACGGAGCCATTTGTCTATTAAAATTAAAGTGGTAAAACGAAATAGGGAGATGAGATGGAGAATACGACCAATCTGGGGGGTTGTTGGGCTGGTTCCCATGATTTTTCTCTCCTTTTTGTGTCTATTTAACCTAAAATTTCAGTCCTGGCCTGAGCGAAAGAGGATCGACGCTGTAAATTAATTCACTTTCAGACAAAACAGACTTCAAAGCACAAACCAGCACTGGGGACAGCAGAGCCTTTAGTTACCTGCTGTTTCTCTGTCAGCTGAGGTCAGCTCTCCATTGATCCCATTCTCTTTGGTATTTGAGTAAGCGCTCTGTGACCCATGCTCTCTGAAGGTGCCCTCTTCATCCTCCCTGTATGGGAATCCATTGGCGCTTCTGACAAGTCCTTCCCCTGCCCCGCCTTGATCCTTAATCTCAGGTGGATGTGGGTGTGCAGAAGCCTCCGTTAGCTGAGCTGGGGTCCAGTGAGGTGCCTTTGCATCATCTTTCCGATCATCAGCCATTCTTCAGCACCCAGTGACCTCTCTCCTGTGGTTGGAAGAGAAAATATAGTAGCCATCACTTTGGGGAAATCTGATCTGATATTAGTAGCACCGAGATAGAACAAATTTATAGCAACTCAGTGGTTAGTAAACAAACAAACAAACAAAAAATAAAATAACCATTTCAACAACCTACTTTTAATATCAAGAGGTAGCCACTGTCAACACTTTGGCTTTGGGTTTTACAAATCTTTTTTGGTATACCTTTTTTTTTTTAACATAGTATCTCTATCATTCTGTATACACTTAAAAAACAGTGTTTGGCATTTTAGGACACATCTTAGTTGGCTTTCATTGACATATGATGTTAACAGTTTAGTAGAATCAAGGAATCCTGCGCTATGAGAAAACTGAGTATAAAAAGGTGGGAAAAGGTCTGAGGGGACGGGCTGGATTAGTCACTCCCAGCACTCTTTTAGAAGCTCAGATCTGCACGAAACCTAGAAAATACAATGACCATCACGTTGACCGTTTCAAAGGTGCTTCATTCAAACAAGAGGTGGCTATGTTTTTCCACATCATGTGTATTGAAAACTTTTTTGACTTAATTTTCCAGCAAAATTTCCTAAACTTTATTTATAGATTAAAAAGCAAAGGCATTTTCTCACAGTATAACCTTACACAGAGAAAGGAGAGAAAATAATAGTATTAGGCCCACTACGCCCTACCTCATGGCATTACTTTATATCTATGTCAAATCAGATCTGGAAAAAATCACTGGAAAAAAGCAAATAAATTGAGCTGTAAAGAGAGTGAGCTTTCCTACCACATGCTAAGAAGCATCTGTCTGTTTTTTACTGCATTTTGATGCTATCCTCAGGTTCCCGTTCTAGTGTTCTACTCATACCAGGAAGAGGTAGATGAATGAACTAGTTGAAACTAATTTCACTAAAACATCAAACCTCTCCCAAAACTGCTTCTCATAAGGGTTCTATTTGTTGTCTTTAAGAATACAGTTAAACAGGATGTAAAAAGCTTAGCTTTTAAAACACTGATTGAAGAGTTTGTGAATAAACATCATATACATATATGTGTGCAAAGCACACAGTTTCCACATCTGCAAAATGAGGACAATGGTGCCTTGTTTACTGGTTTGTTACACAGTTTCAGCTGAATAAAATAAAGGGTTCAGCACAGTCCCTGACATGTTCAATAAATAGTAGTTACTACCTATGTTATTGTTGTTATAATTACACGATCTGTCATTATACCAACCATCATTACATATAAAATATTTTAAGCAGGTTTTCTAAAATGCTGGCATAGGAACAGGAGCCCGAAAACTTGGTAAGTACAGTCACAAGAGTTACTTGAAAATCTGTCTTCAGATATTGTATAGGACTGAATAAACATTCCAAGGCAGATATGGACAATGTCTGAGACATGAGAGCTTGATGGGAGGAAGGCACCCTCAGAACCAACCACCCCATGTGTATTTGTGAAAATTTAGCTACATCTCCCACAAGGATGATTCTACAATGTTCTAGACTCCACTCTGCCATTGACTTCTAGTTAAAACATCAAAGCACCGAATTCAAGAGTCTAAGGATTGTGTTCCTTCTGAATTGTTGTGGCATCATATGTCTAATAGACTGAATAAATTATCTAGATTCAAAGGGTGGCCTTTGGGTCACAATAATTTATCAACAGTGAGACTCTTGGCCCTGCATCCTGATCTTTACATGCTTTGATTTCTATACTTTTCCTTTACCAGACAGCTTAATTCAAATTTCCATGTTCTTATATGTTCCAATCTATTTTGCATACAGAGAGAACACTTGTAAATAGAAAAGACTTCACATAAAGAAGTACATGCCATGTTAATATCACTCTTTTAGAAATGACTAGTTTTTATATTTTAGAACAGTTTTAGATTTACAGAAAAATTGAGCAGATAGAACAGAGTTCCTACATGACCCCTGCACACAATTTTCCATTATTAACATCTTACATTATAATGGCACATTTGTTACAGTTAATGAAATAACAGTGATACATTATTATTAGCTAAAGTCTATAGTTTATTTGGATTACCCTAGTTTTTACCTTATATCTCCTTTTTTTTTGGTCTCAGAATCCCATCCAGGATACTATATTACATTTAATTTTCATGTCTCTTGGGTTCCTCTTGGCTGTGAGAGTTTTTCAGATCTTCCTTGTTTTTGATGACTTTGAGAAGCACTAGTTAAGCAAATTATAGGATACCCTTCTACTGAAAATTATCAGATTTTTTTTTTTATGTTCAGTTTTCACGTGTTTTGGGGAGGAAGACCACCAGTGGTGAAGTGTCCAAATGCACTTGAGAAACAGAGAGCAGCGCAGGCACGTGTAACACCAGGGAGGGCTTTTCATACACCCAGACATGCTGGGATCTCTGGGAAGGGTAGTGATGTGGAGAGAATCCCAACCAATAGGCCACAGAACCCTTTATCCGATGCCCTGTTTACCAACATCTTTAAAAGGATTTGGGAAACACTTAGGTCTTCACTTTAGCCCATGTTTAACTCTTGAAGTTCTAGCCACAGATACTCCAAGTAAATAAAACGACATGAGCACCCACAATTCCCAGTTCAAATTGGCAGTTCCTGCCCAGGGTTCTCTGGAAAAGATTTCTCAGTGACTAAAAATCCTCATCATGAACACCAAAAAACCAATGTCAAAATGAAGAGAGTGCTACTTAGTAGACATCCACTTAAAATGTTAATATAATTTGTTTCAAGACATCAGGCATTCAAAAAGTGAAGTCTTTAGTGTTTAATGCTTCAGAGTTTTAGATTCTATCTTTTTAATTAATCAATAAAAACTAATTTTATAAGAAGAAAGAAGTGGCTGGTCATGTTGATTTCAATTAATATCAGAGGCACAAAGTGAATTTATAACCTAAAACGCATCATTTGACTTCCTGATGAGACTATGTAAATAATATTGCTTAAAATGTATGCACATTAATCAGATCTCACATTCTAATTTGTTGGGCTTTTGAAAGGTACATAGTCTACCTATCCATCTTAGAAAATTTCAAGTTGGTATTGGTCTGACAAAGCTACTTTGACAGAAAATCCAATGCAAAAGTTTTCCTTCTGCTCTACTGAAAACCTTTTGGAATCAAAGGAGACACTATTTGGCCACAGTCATTTCTAATCACTACATGATATTACTAAAATACCACCCACTCACAGTGAATTTCACTTAGATTCCTAAGCAGGGTTTTGGGGTCATAGTTTAATCTCCAATCTTCCAAATGGTATTCTGACATAGTCAGTAGTGATCACAGCTTCCTTTAATCACTTCGTACTGATGTATAATATTATTTTTACCTGAACCTCTCTGAAAACTGTCAATGTGGGATTAAAGAAGATAAGAAAGCCGAGGAAGGCAATCCCCTCCAAATCTGTGAGGTGCAAAGGACCTTAGCATTCCATTACCACTGCGTAATGAGAAAGACTCTCCTCTCTCCATATCACAAAAGGCCACAAATCCTGACTGCCGAATAGCTGGAGGTCTGCCACACAAGCTTCGGATTTGATAAAGGAAGTACCTTCCAAAACTCTTCCTCCTTTCCCTCTCCAAAAAGCCTCGCTTGATATTGTGAGCAAGGAATTCCTGAGTAAGTTTTTAAAAAATATTAAGTCTAAGACATTGGTTTATAATTTATAATAAATTACAATTAAATCTTATCTACTAGGACTAAACACAAATGTCCATATGAATGAGGATATAGTTACTTATAATATGGATGTTTTAAAAATCCAAAAAGTTTAAGTTTCTACTGATATCAGAATGAGACATCTCATTTGACTTTACCATATCATGGCTATTTTGCTACATATTATAGGACCCTAGTATTCTTCCCCAAAAGATATACGGTTGGGAAAAATTGTAAGAGCAGATCTTGTGCCACCAGATTGAGCTTCAATCTTTGCTACCCTTAGTAATCAAACAATTTTCTCTTGGTATTTCAAAGCTCTCTAAAGATAGAGTATTTCTTCTTTCATCAGAATTCTAGCTTTTAAAATTCAAGTTCTTAAAATTCCAGCTTTTCCCTTTAGTAAACCTCCTCTCAATCTAATGCCCCTTAGTAAGAACTGTTGAATCACTGATCAATGTTACATTTTAATTAATTTTACTGATGGATAATTTCATAAAATGTAAGATTCTTTAGTGTATGGCAATCTGACATTAACCTCTGATTCCAATGACATGAGCCAAATGATGTGACTTGGCATTAATCAGATTTCTAACTTGAATATTCAACCTGTATCATCTTATACTATCATAATAAAACTGCAATAACCATTATGAAAACAGTAGTTCGACAGGTTAAATTCCAAGTCAAAATTGCATACAGATTAATTCCTTGTCTATTTAAAGTCTGTAAAAATCCCCAGTTTTGTTTTTTAGGTAGATTTAATGTACACATGTTTAATATTGTAAAGTAAAATTAGTACTTTTCCAATGCTGATTATAAGGTTTTAGTACCATGAATCAGGAGCCTTACAAGTAGTCAAATCTCTTAGATAATTTTCGTTAAGAAATACCACAAAAGAGAAGAAAGCAAACAAGTTAAAAGAGTGAAAGAAAAACAAGCAAGAAAAGAAAGAACAAAATAAAAAAAATATCCAACTCAACAGAAAACATGGCCATCAGGGCAAAACTCATCTCATGGTTTAGGAGAGGTATATTACAGTTTTCAACTACTTACTAGAAATTTTTTATCAAGATGATAATTTGTAGCTTATGAGTAGGTGTGTCAATCAGTACTACTATTGTTTATCACTTTACTAGATTACTGTTATACTAATAATTAGATTTCTATTATATTGAATTCTGTTGTATTTAAATGCATCCAATTTAAAACTTTTTCCATACCTAAGACTATAATGCTCTATGTTTCAAAACTCTAGGATTTTACTTGAGTACCTACTCAGATACTTATGTAAATTCATACTATTTCGTGCAAGAGAACAAAAATGAACTTGCCCAGAGGCAACACAAAATCGTACCTCCAAATCTGTAAGACAGCTCTTGACAACATTGTCTTTCGTGATATGGTTGTCCTTTGCATGAGATATATACAATAAATTATTTTGTATTGGAATTTAGAAATAATATGTGTTTTGTTGATTTCTAATATTTCAGACAATTTGGTAATACAGCTGTTCCCGTATTTTCCCTTAATTATCAGAAACTTAACTGTAGTATTTACCTAATTCTAAGTCTCCAGCACTACATTGTTACTTATTTTATATAACAATTCAATTGCAAAGTATCAAGTTTTTTCTCAAATCAGGCAGAATATGTATTACAAATGATAACTATACCTATTGTCTTCCAACATTTTACTTTAGGGTATCATTTTTTCAGAAAATTATATATTATTTAGCACACATAGCTTTCATGTTATCCTTCAGATATATATAAAGTGAATAAAATAGAAAACAGACATCAATCTTTTCCACACAAAGCATTTTATAAAGCCTTACATAATATTCTAGATCTTTCAGATAAGTTATAGATTAACAAACTCTAATAAAAGTATGATTTCTTGAAAAAACTAACATTATTTAGTTTTTTAAAAAAGTATTTCTCCTTTATCTATTTTCCCTAGAAGACTCTTCTAATTTACCATCTGAGTAAACGTCGCTAATAAACAAATGATAACTACAAAGTGACAACTTACTTTTAGGAGGCAGCCAAATAACACACTTTTGTTGGTTCTCCCTAGGGGTTATCATAAACCTTATGTGCACATATGGGATAAAAAATCATATGTGCACATTAAAATTTAATGTGTTTAAAGGCTCGTTGAAAAAGAGAAACATTTTCATCTGGATCTCCATCTATCATTGGATTTCCTGCATATTGTACAGGAAAAAAAAAGTCTGATGTGCTCTGACAGTTCCTGCATTATGTTTTTTTAAAAACAAGTCATGAAGAGATAGGTTTAAGTGTATCAAACAGAAGCTCCTGAGCACACGTGCCCTGAGGGCTTGTAGATCCCAAAACAATAATAATAAGGTACAGCTGTCACATTTCCTTTACCATTTAAAGGGAAGAAATAAGTAAGCTGAGATGCTGAGCAGAAAATGTCCCTGACAGCTCTGCTGGTTTTTGAGCTACTAAAGAATTTGTTTTCTTGGGGCAAATCCAGGGCTGAGGATATAAAATGGAGATACATTTTATTTAAAATAAACCATTTTTTATCTACTGAAAAATTTCCATAGTTTTCCTTCAGAGCATCCCAATGTTCACTGCAGCGCTATTTACAATAACCAAGTGCTGGAAACATCCTAAGTGCCCATCAGTAAATGAGTGGATCAAAAAACTGTGGTACACCTACACAGTGGAACACTACATAGCAGAAGGAAAGAAGGAGCCTCTACCCTTGGTGATGGCATGGATGGGACTGGAGAGTGTTATGCTAAGTGAAATAAGCCAGGTGGTGAAAGACAGATACCATATGATCTCACCTATAAAAGGAACCTAATCAGCAAAACAAACAAATGAGCGAAATAGAACCAGAGGTTTGGAAACAAAGAACAAACTGACAGTGACCAGAGGGAAGGGGGTAGGGAGACAAAGGGGAAAAGAAGGGGAAGGGCAAGCAAAGGGACACAGATAGAGGACCCACGGGCATGGACAATGCGGGGAGACTGACTGTCGGGGGGAGACTGACTGTTGGGGGAGGACTGACTGTCGGGGGAGGACTGGGTTGGGGTGAGCAAGGGGGAAAAACACAAGACAAACTGTAACTGAACAACCATACATTTAAAAAAAAAAAAGAAAGAAAAGCATTATGCAAAAGTAAGATGCACATGATAGTACTACACAAACTGACCGAAGCACCGTTTAGCTACAAGTTGGGTTTCAAGTATTTGTTGAATGTTGAATGAATAATTCACCAAGCTCCTTAAATGAAGTTAGAACTCCACTGGGAGCACATGTAGAATAACACCAAGGAGAACAAACTATTAAACCTGAACAAAACTTAGTATACATGATACAGAGCATGTGACATGTAGGCATAAAAATATCCTGAAGATAAAAATATTTCATCCCGTCTCAGAAAAGGTTTTAAAATCATGAAACTGAAACACTCTTTGGTGATCATTCACTTCCAAACTTCTTTAAGTGTTTTCAGCCAATTATTTCCAACATCAGTCTCATAAATTAGAATTTCTGGGGATGGGCCTTGGGAAATTGGTATTTTAACAAGTTCACCAGGTGATTCTAAGACACTAACGTTTGAGGACTCATGCTTTGCAAGCCCGCTGCACAGGACTTCCGAAAAGAACAGGGTGGCAGAAATACACGCATGAAACACTCCTGTAGAGGAACTGGCAGACAGGGGTGAGGCGACAATCTTTCGGTGCACCATGTAATCATTCTCACAGGTAGAGCCAGAACCTTTCACTTCCTCAGTCCAGACACTCTTGAAGAGGCGATGGATTCCAGTCATGGCACGGACTGCTTTGATTCCGCTCCCTGGGAATACGCCAGTTCTCTGTGGTGTCCGGTAGTACTTGAGGGAGCAGACACATCTCAGAAGAAGGTTTACAATTACCCATTGTCTGTGGTATAAACCTCCTTCATAGTGTGAAAACAGCGGCTAATCCTTGCTCAGTCTGTCCACATCTTCAAATTCTTTAGAATATTTATTTTAAATACTCCTTAGCATTTATTAATGGTTTATGACAAAAGTATACTTGTTTAAAATATGTGAAATCAAGTCATTATTTTCTTTACCTGTTAGATCATTTGGGGAATGGATGTGGGTAATAGGTAGCGTGTGAATGTGTGATACATAATTCTGAGCCAGTAAAGCTCTCAAAGAAGTAAATCAGTGATTTCATGTCTAGATAATTGAGACATGCTGAGAGTGTCATTTAGAAGGACAGAACTTCTCTTGGGATTCCCATTTAACTGTAAAACTCACTGTTTTTCTTTGGATTATAATATTAGAAAGATCACAAAGCACAGAAATAGTCCCTGATTATAGTTATTACCAAGCAGCTTTAAATACCCTTAAAAATTGGCAAAAGGAGAAACAATAAAGGCTTGAAAAAACTAAAGGGAAAATACATTGCGTGCCAGGCATGTCTCCATTTTCATAATGTGCTTGGCACCGACAGTTCTAGAATGTTTTCTGTTATACGTTTTGCCCTGTCATCATGTAATGTGCCAGTTCAATAAAAACATGGGGATTATAATTTTGTACTGCTACACATCCAAAGACGAACAAAGAGTAAAACAACCAGTTATATACGAGCATTAAACACATGAATATTGTTTGCCTGTTCCATGCAGGCTCAATTATGTCTATACTATAACTATACTATGCTTACAGGTGCTGCAAATTAGAAACTTTTGTTTTAGTCCTTAACAACAGCAGACATATTGCAGAATCCATATATTTACTTATCAAGGCTGGCAAATTTCTAAGCTTAAATAGTTGTTGACTATAATGCTGTATTCCTTCTCTTTGTCTTCTGTGCAAAACTAAGAAAAGCGTGCTTGATGACATGAAAAAGTTAAGCTAAAAATCCAAGTACTTATTTCATGTCTTCTCTGTTCTTTTCAAGTTGATTGTAAAATAACTATAAGAATGAATCATTCTCCATCACATTTCGTGACTAATAAACAATTCTTATGAAGAGAGTTGGTGGGTGCCTAACTAGTTTTAAAGATGATGGACACACAGTACACAGCAAGCCAGTGTGAGGTTGGTAGAATTATATAATACAAATAAAGCAGAATTCCAGGCAAGCTGGAAGTACTCAAAAATGCTACCTATTACTAGTTATTTTTATGGCTTTTATTTGAACATTATTAGCAATGGGAATCAGTGCATGGTTTGCCTTATACTGAAAAACTGAGGCCAGAAAGAGTAAATTAATTTTCCAAGTTAGGCATTTCCAGGCAGACCTGGAATGAGCAGCCAACCCATTCATTGTTTGCTCTTTTACCAAGTAGTGAGGCGGGTGGGATGGGGTTGGTACTAGAAGGGGAATCCAATCCTGACAAGGGCACGAACTTCATAAACCTGTTCCATTAATAACAATCTACCATATTAAACTGGGGAAGGTGCTTTATGAGACAGCTGTATGTTATTTCTTAGCACCTTTTCATGTTATCCAAAAGGGCTAGTAAATACCTTATACACATATCAGAAATAAATACATAAAATGCTCTAAAGCTCTAGCTTCTGATGATATTTAACTAAGGACCTGAGCCTGGTTACTGGAGATATAGTAGAATAAGTAATATTGAATAGATTTCCAATGAGAAAATCAGGGCTGAATCCTGGCTCTCCCACTTCCTAGATGTGCAAACTTAAACACTACGCTAAATATGAGTGTCAGTTTCACAACTGTATAACTCACTATTGAACCATTTAAACTGATAAATTTTGACCCACAATCTATGTTTTTCTTTTACTATATAAGGAGACATTTATCATAATGATTTGATTAAAATTTTCCTTAAATAATTATAAATTTAAGCATCAAGATAAAAGGCTTGAAAGGGAAATTGTAATTTGGCTTTTGACAATTAGCAATTTTGTTTTCAGCTTTTCCAGTTTTGATTCCAGACCTGTCAGATTTTGTCCGGTGTCACATAACAAAACACTGTAAAAGTACATCTCCTTCACATACAAATCTGAAGAATTTTCTATAGAATTACAAATATTCAAAAAAAAATTTTGGTCATAAGAATTGAATGGCATCACGGCCAAATGAAACATCTTAGTTCTAGATGCCTGAGATCCACATTACAGGAAGGCACTGGCTGGGCATTAGAGGGGTATAATTTAAAAACAAGAATCAGGACCTGAGGACGAGATGCTTCAGAGGTTTCTTTGTGAAAGGTGGGAACAGCCACGACCCAGGTGAATTTGGAGGCTATATTATACATCATGAAATAAGATGCTAGAAGTGGAAACAAACAAAACCCGAAAAGGTGAAGAAAATGGTGGGATGGAGAATTGGAAGTCAAAGATATACAAGAACATAAATTTAAAAACTACTTCATGGTTCTCCATGAATGGGGTCTGCTTTTAGCTGTTTAAGACAGAAGGAAGGATGAAGTCCTGGGGAATTATAAGCGGGGTACCGTGTTGGCCTGTTTCCTGCCACTCTACCAGTTCCGCTCATTCCCTTTGTCTTCGATGAACAATTCTCTCTCCACGAACGTAAGCCATGTGATCAAAGCTCTGCCTCTTCACACGTTCAGATTAAAAATCTTACTGCAAACATAGTATGTCTATATGGACTTACAACATAATCAGTCATAGTGTTTGATTTCTGTATTCCTTTGAACTTACTGCACTCCTTGTGAGCGAACTGAAAGGCTGAATGTCTATCCAGTCCAGAACATTATAAAATCAGTGGGACACTGGCCTACATGACTGCCAAAATGCCCTCCAACTCAAAGATTACAAATCTTAAGTCATTTAATTGTTTGATAATGTCTCCAAAACATTAATGAAAAGGCTCTATGTATCACAGGGAATGCATTGGGGACACAAGAAAAAGTATACTAATTTTATGCTGAAGGAGCTCCCAGACAAACCAAAGGCAAAAATAGTGTGTGGTACACGCTGTGAAGCAGATAAGGACAGGAAGCTATAGAAGTACAGGGACAGCTCCTACCACACTGGGAAGTCGACCAATGCTTCCTGGATGAGGTAATATCTGAGTTGAGTTTAAAGGACAAGTAGTAGTTAACCAAAGAAGGAAGGAAAACTCTGTAGAGAGAAAGACCCTGACTGACCACCTCCTGTGTTATTTTTGACTTGGGCTGGGTAACCCCCCAGGAATATATGATAATGAGCACTCATGGGGCACCCCCACACCCCAGTTTTCACTCTGCGTCCGGCCTTCCTTCCTATTCTGTCTGATTTCCTCACGAGGCTGTGAGCTCTTGGAGGAAGAACTATGTTCATTTCACCTCTGGTAGCTAGTTCAGTGTGTGGCACAGAATAGGCTCAACAACAAATCTTTACTAAATAAATGAATAAGCATCACGTGTAAAGCACAAGATTGTTCACTATGGGCCAGAAGCGAAGTGCGGACATGCGGAAAGGGGGCTGACAGGTAGGCAATGGCAGAATTACAAAGGGAGGCAGAGAGCCACGCCTAGTGGCACAGTCAGGTTTATTTTTTAGAATGATTGCTCCAGCAATGGTATTATTAAGAGTGAATTGGAAGGAAGCATGACTAAGTACGAAATCATGATTAAGAGATAGACTCTGGCCACAGATAGCTCACACTATCCTGAGGAAGGTAAGATGTGTTTGAAAAATGCAAGATAACACAGTAAATTCAATACCAGAGTACACCACATGTATTATATGAATATGAACCTTCTGAATCATATATATTTTTAAAGTGAAAAAAATGGATGGATATAAAATATTTGTATTATATTCATTTTTAAATACCCCAAATGAATGCTGCGTGGGGAGTCCGACATCTAGTTAATTATATTAAATAATAATTTTCTTCTAGAGAAAGATAAAATATGAGTCATATAAAAGTAAAGGGTGAGTCATATAAAACAGATCAATTTCTTTTTGGATGTAGGGCAGGCTGTGTGTTTTGCTGTGCTGTGCCACCGCCAGCTGTAACTGTGACTTGGGGGAATTCTGAGTTAAGTTGAAAGTAGTCCTGTTCACTCCATCAGTAGAGCTGGACCAAAAAGGAAGCAAGTAGAATTCTTATCATTTGGAACTCTCTCATAACTCAGGTCTGATCCAACTGAGTCAGTCTTCATACGCTATTCAATTTATTTCATTGAGCAGACATCTCTTTGTGTACCCTGGAGTGAATTCTAGAAATCAGTTCAAATTTTTATGGCTTGCTACTTGTATTCTGCTAAACTTTTAGAGTGATGTGATGTGGCACAAACTGGCTAAATTCTCCAGGCCTGAAATACTTATTGCTTTTAGAGAGAGGGTGGAGGGGGGAGTGGGGAATTGAGAGGAAGAGAGAGAGAGAGAAAGAGAGAGAGAGAGAGGAAGAGAAACACTGATTTGTTGTTTCATTATTTATGCATTCATTGGTTGCTCCTTGTTGCATCCTGACCAGAGCAAACCCGTAAACTTGGTGTATCAGGTTGATGCTCTAACCAACTGAGCTACTGGGCTAGGGCCTGAAATATATACAATTAGTCTATATTTTTGAGATGGTAAAAAACTGAGCTGGAAAAAATATTCTGGTAAACAAATATCCACAGTGATTAACTTTTCTACAAAGACAAGTATTCCAATCCAATGTGTAACAGACTTAATACAAGTACAGGCACAGATGTGGTAATGTTACATGGTGGGCCCATAGGTAAAAATATTTTAATATAAAAATAGACTCATCATAGACAAGAAGGCAAATAGACCTTGCCAAGAGTAAGTAAAAACATGACTTGGAATGTCAAAAATGTTACATAAATTTTAAAATAAAACACTTAAAGGAAGGTGAAAAATTTTGAGGGGGCATATTATTTTTGAAACTATATTTGCTTCTTTGATTTGTTAAAATTTTACTTTAGCTAAATGAGGAAGTAAATCAAGGGGAGGAAATTCTGCATATATAAGTTAGGAAGTTCAAGGACAGACTATGTAAAAAAATGTGGACTGAAGATGGGATCACGAAAGAATGTTCTAGATAATTATTTTTCTCCGAGGAAATGACCATAAACAACTGCCATTTACCTTCATATGAGATCCTATTTCCAGTAGGCATTTTGGTTGAGAATTTCTAAGCAGCGAGATTTAATCTCTCCTTTATTACTTTTTCTGTTTGTTTCATCTTTATAAAATACATTAGAATAAAATATTAAAATTAAAACTATATTAAGTGTCTGGTATTTTAATCATAGAGGCAAAGGGAAATATATTTTCAGCTGAACAGAAGTATTTTCTTGGTAAACTCAGGATAGTGCCAATTATGATACAGCTATATCTCCTTTGAGGTACCATAGACCTTAAGTGTAAAGGAAACCAAATTTCTCAGGAAAGGATAAAAGTCTTTTCAGGAATAATTTATAAGTAAGATAGAGACTTAGCTAAAAGAAAAGAAAAAGTGAGACAAGTACCTTCAGCATGAGCAGAAGAGAGAAATGTGAGATTAGAAAATTTTCTCTTCTGATGGTGAAATACAATAACATTTAATGAACCCCTATTATGTCATAGGCATGGTTCTAGATGCTGAGGACATGCAAATACTAGAAAGGCTCAGTTTCTGGACTTAAGGAGTGATTGCGAGACGTCACCATGTCCATACACAGTCAGGTGACCATGTTATAAATGCTCTAGTAGAGGTATGAAGGGATTCTATGGAAGTTCCTAAGAAATCAGAACATTCATGGGAGACTTCAAGGGCAAAACTTGCTTTCAACCTTGAAGGGCATTCACAGTGGACAAGGGCATGATTCTACACACACACACACACAGAAACAGAGACACAAAGGCATGGGGGTATGAGAGAGCTGGAAACATCAAGGATGTTTCAGAATGTCTAAAACAGGAGGAGAGGAAAATGCTGCAGGGAGGCAAGTACCCAGACGGTGCAGCATCCAGTTTGCCAGGCTGTGTCACAGGCTGTGTCACAGGAAGTCTGCAATGTCAGCGGCATGCCACCGAGAAGCACTGAGCAGCTGAATGGCAAGGTGAGCCAGAGAAAGAATCGTAGGAGGTTATGATCAGAAACAGGAAAAGTAGGCGAATGGTCAATAAATGCAATAATCAATGAGAAAGCATATAAGAATCTGAATTAAGGTTGTAGTAATGGGACTGGTGATGGTGGGAAGACACAAGATATTTATTTTGAGACACAGGGATAAACTCCTATCTTCATAAAAGTTGCATTTTTAATGAGATAATTACACAGAAACCAAGCACCTAATTAAAATGTATAAAATATTTAATATGAGAATATTAATTTTATATTTAATGTTAAATTATTAAACTTAATATTTGATATTCAATATATTTAATATAAAATTTAAAATGAGAAGAATATAGCAAGGCATGAGAAAGGCACTTTTTTCAAAAAGGTGTCCAGAGAAGCATCTTGAAGGAGATAAGCTCAGGAAAGAGACTCAAATGACATGGAGGGTGCTAGCTATGCAAAGGGCTGGGGTAAGAAAGTTCCAGGAAGGAAATGGGTGCTTTATGTATAAAATGCTGGGGTGGGAATGAGCTTGGTGTGCCTGAGGTTGACGTGGAGGAATATATAGGAAGACTGCCCTGAAAGCTGAGCAGAGCCAGGCCGGGGACAACTTGGTCAAGAGTTTGGACTTAGTAATAAGTATGATGCAAAGGGAGGAAACAGGAGATGTTGGTCAAGGATACAAACCGCCAGTTATAAGACCAGTCCATTCTGGGGATCAATGTCCAGGTTGGTGATTATAGGTGGTAATACTGCACGTTAGACTTGTAAGCTGGCAACAGACTAGATCTAAATGTTTTCACCACAACAAATAAATGTTAATTATGTGACGTGATGGAGGTGTTAGCTAATGCTATGGTGGTGTTCATTTTGTAATACATAAGTGTATGAAATCAGCACACTGTATATCGTAAGCATATATAATGTTATATGTCAATTATACCTCGATGAAGATGGAAAAAATGTATGATAAGAAATCCTTGCAGGATTTTGAGCGGGGTGGCAATAACTATTTAAAAGACCATATGGTTACTGTGTGAAAAACAGAGCACGGGGGGCAAGACTGGGAACAGAGTTCAGACAGGCTTCCCTAGCTGTCAGCTGAGAGATGACGGCAGCTCTGATCACAGACGCGCTAAGAGGATGAGAAGTCAGTGGATTCTGAACACCAGAAACGATATAGGATAGCCTTGTCATGACTTAAAACCATTGTGAAAAATATGTTCGGAGGGTTTCCTATGTATTTTCTATGTACAAATATTTTAAACTGTGTACTACAGCAACTCAGCTCTGCAGTAAGAAAATTACATACAAATTATACACCAGTATGTATTTCCCTACAGAGCTTCATTGAAGAATTAATTTTCCTGCCCTCAGGTTCCATTCAAATAACACTTCTGTAGTGTATTTATATTTAAATGATCCATAGATATGTGTGTATGAGCATATAATATGTGTGTGTGCATGTGTATGATTTTTTTTTACCTTCTATTACTATATTTTTCAATTCCTCTTCATTTAAAAACAGCTTCCTTTATGATTCTTAGTTTCCAAAAAAAAAAAGACCCACTCCAGTTGTAAACATATGCCAAAAACTAATACACAAAACAAACCAAAAAGGCTTACCCACTGCTCCCAGAAGCAGGAATTTTCTAGTGCCCCAGCAGTCTGTCTAGGACAAAGGTCTTGTTGATTGTTTTGGCACTTGGCTCCGTATTCAGGATTGATTACTACCGGATCTTTCCTAAAGCCCTGTTCAAAATAGTTTTAAATGACTCAGGCTTTGGCATCCCCTCACTGAAGTACTTGCTTTAGTGAATTCCAAATTTCATGTACAGAGACACAACTGTCTCAAAGTCAGGCCGCCTTCTGTAGCAATTACTGAGCACATGATAGGCCTGGAGTCCTTGAAATTCATTATAAAAAAGTGCAGGGGGCGGGTGGGAAAAGAAAGAGTGAAAAATAAACCGCAAGAAATTACCAATAGCAGGTTTAAGTGAGTCCCTATACTTACTTCTCAGGAAGAAAGATCTGACAGAGACACTAAAAGGTATCAGGCTCCAGGTTCATCTATGTTGGATTTTTCTCATCACCTTTCATTCTTTCTGTTCATATAGGCTGACATATCAAACTGCCTTTTCTTATAGGCATGCAGAAAAGGCCAGTTTTACTGAGGATTATTCATTTTAAATGCTCTCGGATGCCATGAGAACCTGATTAAATTGCTACTCGCTTTCAAAGGGAAAGGAGTTTTAACCTGTAGGGGAAAACCAGCAATCATACACTCGCTGCAATGCAGTATTTTCACAAACACCCAAGCAATCTGCAGTTACACGAAACGAGCTTGGTGACAGATTGGTTTAGCAGAAAAGTTGACTTTGTAGAATATTTAGCTGATATAATGGCTTTGATTCAACACCGACACAATATTCTAGATGTATATAATAATCAGATGCACTGTTACCCCCCGTGCAGATAGCAATGTTTACCGCCATCTGAACAAATAGTGCAGATAGAGCAAACACATGATGCCAGGCCCACATGTGACTGATTCTTTATCAAAACATCACAATTCTTTTGAAATCTTTGCAAAAGTACCAACTGTGGGGTTTTCCTCAATATTTTGCCTTTACTTGTTATTTTTTTTAAAAAGGGCACCTCTTTCAAAATGAGTTTAGATCACTCAAATTCATGTCTTTTATAATGAATTTTAGAAATTTATTAGAGTACAAATACTTATTTTTTTCCCAATGAAGCTTTCTGCATCTATTAATTCAATGAGTTGATTCATTTAGCAAGAAGTTACTGAAGAAGATTATAAGCAGTATTAGAAACCATAATTTTTTGGTCATTATCATTTTGGACATAGTGTTTATTTCTATAAGGAGGGTTTCAGAAATGTCTTATTTGAGTGCTACTGTAACAATCAGTTTTGATAAAATGATGCCTTAAATACATTCACTATTTTATCATGACACTGAAATTATAATTCAGTTTTATCTCTATGGTATGATTGGCATCTACCCTGACAGTGCTTGAACTACTCGATCCAAATGCTCAAATATATTAATTCTGTAGACAGATGTATAACAGAGACTCCGAGCAGTTTACCAAAATCTCTTTCTTCTTTTTCCTGAGCACATAGCAGGAGTACACTTCCTAACTTCCCTTGTGGCTGGTGTGGTCATATGACAGCTCCAACCAATGGAACATGAATGGAAGCAATATGTCTGCTTCTAGGTTTGGATCATCTACAGCTCTCATGTGCTTCTCATTGGTCTCTGCCCTTCAACCAACTGAATGGAGACAATGACAAAATAAAGCTACGAATGGAAGGATTTAGAATCCCTGGTTGACTATGAAGAGGGTAGACAGCCTCCCAACCCAAACACTCACCCAGGACTGTTCAATGAACCAGAAATAAAAGTTACAACACAGTTCTGGATCTATTTGTTTTAGCAATTAGCCAATCCTAACGAATATACTTGGTTTGAAGAAGAGTCTAATGACATTTGTAAAAAATGATGAGACCAATAGAATAGAATTAAATAAAACAAATTTAAGTTAACTATGCCCAATTAACTGCCTACACACTAAATCCTGACAGAACAGCCCATGGTCGTTGGAGTGGGAGAAGCGAGGTGGCAAAGAGAAAAGAGCATTTCCTGCAGTTCCTCATAAATCACCTTCTTCATGCCCCTTTTTCATCTGCTATGGATGCAGCAAAGACGATGCAGCCTTCAGGCTGGTCCTCTCTTAATACCTACTTTGTGGCCAAGACAGATTTTGCAATCACGTTCAGAGAATCTTAGGACAGTCTGACATTCGTCAAGGACAAGGTGGAAACTCTGTCTTTGGTGAGGTGGTAGAAGCTAGAGGCCTTTATAAGGTCTTCTTCTAGTCTCCCTCGTCCCTCCTCATCTTCCCTTGTTGTCTTTACTTTTTCTTTGGAGAAATAGGTGGTCCTCATTTTTATTAATATTAATCTCTCTATTTGTTCTGTAGCATTTCTTTTCCTGCCTCCTCCAAAGCTTTGTTTCCTTAAATATCCCCTTGTGGTTTCACAATGTTAGCTTCTTCCTGCCCTTACTTTCGGACTATAACCATACTCTTTTTTTTTCTATCCAAAATAAAGAACCACACGTACAAAAGAAAAAAAAAAACAACCATCACTATAAAACTTATTTTGTAAATCTGCTACATAGGGATAGAGTTCATTTCTTTTTCACTTCCATAATTCCTTATTTATTTATCACTTACAATTTCAATCTTATGTACTCATTATTTATTATTGTTATCAACTATCAACATTTCTAAAACATATTATTTTCCTTTCAAATCTAATAGTGTGGCTCTGGAGGCACAAATACAGAGAAGACAAAACTTTTGCCTTTGAGGACTTCACGGATCTGAGGAGAAAGAGATGAAAATAATTACACACCGAAATGATGTTTTGATAATCTAGGGGTGTTTAAACGACTATGAAAGCCCTTTCTCCCCCAACGGCGCAATTAATACCATTTGGGGGGCTGGAGAAAGAAGTTTCAGAGAAGAAATGACATTTAATTGAGCAGACACGGGCTTTTGTAAATCAGACTTGGGGGAGCTGAATATTTAGGCAGGAATTGCAGAAATAACGAGACAACAGTCATATGAGAAGAACATGGCATACATAGAGATATGTATAATAATTAAGTTGAGGAAGCAACAAGTACTCCACTGCGGTTAGAATAAAAGAAAAGGCGGCTGAGTAACAGGGCAGGATATGAGGCTGTCCAGAAATGGTCGCTTGGAGCTCTGTTTCCAAGGTCCTTAAATAAGTTTGGACCTTTGTACTATAGGAAAATTTTAACTAGCAAAAAGAAATGATCTGCTGTATGTGAAAAATCACATGGTGCCAGCATGCAGGAGAGCGGGGTTATAAAAGAGTCAGGAAAAGTATTCTCTCCACAGGCCACTGAAATATACAGGTAATGTACTGGAGGTCTGGGCTGAAGGAGTAAGAGTGCCCAGCCCTTGGATTATGAGGTAACTCAGTGACCATATAACTTTCCATCTTCTACTTACACAAAAAAGCAGATTTCTACTGGCTTCAACGCCTTCTCCAAACTGACTTAAGATAAAGCTACTGCACTTGGTGTACAGAATTTTCTGAAGACAAACACTGAGCAGAATTTGACTTTTAAGACCCCCCACAGCAAGCACCCCCCTTTTAAGTGACTTATATTCTTGGCCAATAAAAGAACTAAAGGCATAATAACTATACCTAGGCTACCATTCTGTGATTCTAAGCATTAGAAAAACTTAAGCTCATCAGAACCAAATTTTTGTCTTTTCTTATCTCCGTTTGGTCAAACTGTTAAAAGGCAAGACTTAATAACAGCCCCCTCCTAACAAGAACTACAGCCTTTTGCAGCAGGTGGTACCTACCTCTGCCTACAGAATTGCAGCCTAAACAATCTGCTCAGAATGCCGAGAAATCAGTAGAATGTGCTTCTGACTCAGCCTGTTAAGTAGGAGGACTGTTATTGTTATTTTCACTCCTGCCGGAGTATGTGGGCAACTCTCCCTCTTTCTGTCTCTAGTTAACCATGAAGCATCCCTCTTCCAAACCTCACCCCTGGAATAGGTTCTGGCTCCGAGAGAGCCAGAACAGTTTGAGGTCTGGGTATGACTACCAGCTGAGAGTACAGATTAGGACAGGCTTTCATAAAGAAACCATCTGATATCCTAATTTACCCACGGAATTTATTTTTAGAATGTTGAATCTGCCTTTAAAATGATTCACATAGAGTGCCACGGACCAGAGCTGAGTGCGGATGAGGCAGTGACCAGCACAAGTCAAGGTACTTGTTTTCAGTGAGCGTGGTGAAAATACCAGGTGTACTTTCTCTTTTCCTTAACCGTTGGGGTCATGTGGTCCTACTGTTTGTCTTTCTCTTGCCAAATGTTCTCAACAATGTAAACACTCATCAAGTGCTCCTCCTAAGGAATATTGTAAAAATAAAACCAAAAAAATCATCTTCTTTTATAGAAAATTGTCTGAAAGGCTAAACTTCATCCACCTATGAATGATGTAAAAATATAAATCTATTCTGAAAATAAAGCAAGATCTAAGCAATGTCAGGTTGTAGTAAATCTTATTGCATGGCATAATAAAATAAGTATTTTTTTGTTCTTTTAAAATGTTTTTCTTATTTCTACCTCACTAATTTGCCTCTAATTTGTGTTTTTGGTACTATAAATTAAGAATCAAGATTACATATTAGTCGAATAAAGATTTGTCATGATGCTATAAAAATCACGTGTCAAAAACATCCACGAAAGCTTTTTAGCTTTTCGGAATCACTACACTCTATTAAGACAAACTGAAGGAATCTTTAAAAGGGCAACGACCATCACTGATACACATTAAGGATATTGTGAGTACTTAGCATCATTTCGTAGTTAGCCTTGCAGGCCTCTTTGCAGCCCTTCAACAAGCAAGGGTCCACCAAGACAAAGACACTGCTCTAGACACAGCTCAGAACATCACACAGTCCCTGTTCTTAGCAGTAGGAGAGAATGTTGAGATGACGTCAGGGAGGTAGAGGATGGCTTATACAGCACCTTGCTGGTCCCAGTACGGTATGAGCATTATTCTGACTGCTATGGGCAGCCATTGCTGAATTCTGAAGAAGAGTCCCACCAATGGATTAAGATCTAGTACGGATTACACTAAGTGAACAATAGGCTACAGATCAGCAAGACTGACCACAGAAGGCTACTGCAGTAATCAGGGTGAGAGAGTGGCTTCCAATGATGTAGGCAGAGATAATGAGAAACATCAAACTCTGGACAGGCGTGATTTTGGTACTATTATCTGCTATGAGGCTTAAGGAAGTTAAATAATATGTCCTCAACTTATGGGGGAGACTGTAATGTTTACATGGAGCTCTTGTGTCAAAGAGATGCTGATCCATCAACCTTTACATTTAGAACTAAACGTAGTATGTTTAAAATTTTTAATTCTTAATTTTCTAGAATATTTAGTAACATTAGCAAATGACCGCAGAGACTTTGCCTGTTACAAAGCACTTTCATTCCTGTTATCCCATTTGATTTAATCTAACTGGCATGGTTAAGATGATAACAGTGTCAAGGTAACAAAGCAAAATGGAGATGCTTAATAAAGTAGTCTCATTTTGGTGTGTCACTGAACGGATGGTTGCTGCTCGCAATGGTCTGTTTTCTCACTCTGGGTAGATATTGTGTCTTTGTTTTTCTAACAGCAGCCTCCTCAACTTACATAAAAGGATCCAAGTAAACTATGGTGAATGAATTAAGCTGCTATTTTTGTGTCAAGTAATTCTGGTGTTCCCAATCCATTTCCTGGCAGGCAATATAGCTTTGGAGTCTGAGAGCAATGCGTTTGACTTCAGGCTCTGCAATTATTATATGATCTTGAGCAAGTCACCTGATATATTTGCGCCTCGGTTTCCTCATTTGCATAATTGCAATGCACTTCTGACCTATACTGTTTACATAATATCTTGCATTTATTCATATTTGCCCAGCAAAGTTTAGCTTATCTCTTTTTTCTCCCCCAACTCTGCCAGAGTAGTAGTTTACTCTCTTTAGAAAATAAAAAGTTATGGGAAATTCCATATCTATAAATCTTATTACTATTTACTGACATGTACTTTACCTTAAATTCTAGAATTAACAGTGATTAAAAATGAAAAAAATATTTTTTAAACGGTTCTCTAATGATTTTTGAAAGGTAACATGAGGCAAACGAGACTTTTTCTCTTAAGCATCTTTTAATTTCAAAGGTAGTATTTTGAATTTGGGAACAGTATTTCATCTACAGGGAAAAAATTTCAATTGTTGTATTATGACAAAATCAGTGAATCACGAGTCCCATTAGTTAGCAAGATCCTAACAGCCAATAAAAAAGCACCTCTCTAATGAGAACAAATGAAACGTAAACCAGATTGGCATGATCTCACATATTAAGAATTTCGGGTTTCTTATACACGAATCCTAAAGATGCTTTGATAGTTATGCTTAACCCATTTTAGCATTGAATCTTCAAAATAATGAAAGTTATTTGCAAGTAATATTAAATAATACTAAGCACCAGATGAATGAAACATTAAAGTGAGTCAACTTTACAACAGTTAGAATGATTCAACCAGACCTTCCTGTATCAATAGGGATGGAGCTCTAAATATAATGTTAGATGAAGGCAAGTGCAGGAGAATATCTACAGTATGGTATCATTCGTGTAAGCTTTTAACACGTAAATGATTAAATAGCATATCGTTCCACACAGATGTCATTAAAGTATGTCATCTTCAGGACTGCGCACCTTTTAGAATGAAAGGAAAGGGAGGGGGGTGAGTTTTTGCTCCTTCTGTGGTGGTTTATTTCTTTAGAAAACATTTGACCATACGTGGTAATCACTTCGTGAGGTATGTAAATGTTTAATCACTGTGTTGTATACCTGAAACCAATATAATACTGTATAACAATTATAATAAAAAATAAATCTTAAAAATATTTGAACAAAGCCGACTGTTAGCATTGGCTCAGTCCATGCAGTTGGTACTTAATTATTTATAATAAATTTTCTATATGTCTCTTAGAAATTTTGTAAATTTTCTTGATAAAAAAATAAAAACAGTAAAGCAAACAATGTCATGTCTGATTAAGATGGGGTATTCTGTACCTCTCATGAAAAGAAGTTAAATTGAAATGCTTTCTTCATTCCCTAGAATAAAAAAAATCATTTATCTCTATTCTTTCTGTAATATTATTGCACTTCTATAGGACTTTTGAGTTTAAAGAAAGATGTAAAATAAAGGAAAATATTCTTTCTGCTTGTAAACTGAGCTAGGTGTATACCTTTCTTTAGTTAGTCAGGTGACAATGATAAAGTAACACATTAACCTAAAATAAATGTTGCCCGTAATGGCTTTTTCAGTAAACGCATTATGTATTTCTTTTTCCATAAATTCAGACAGAGCCAACTGAGAACATAGGTGAATCTGATTGCTAGACTTTTCTACCACGACATGAAACTACTGTTAACAGTAACATCTGGGGCTGGTGTTCTTTTCAGCATCCAATGTTCTCTTCAAGGTGTCTGCTGCTCCCAGAGCTGTGTATACAGTCTTGGGTGAACTGTGTCTACCTGCCTCCTCCCTCTCAGCCTCATGCCCCTGCTCTGTAAAATGGGGATGATCCCTGTTATTTACTTGGGGTTGTTGCAAGGTTTAAACACATAGTTTAAACATAAACTATGTTTACTACATAGTTTACTATGTTGCACATAGTGAACATTGAGAAAATACTATTGGTATCGTTAGCCATAACAGGGAAGGCAGGCTTAGTTCAGTCCTCGTTTCAGAAAGGAATCTTTTCATTTGTTTACTATTAAATCATTCAAAACATTAAGTGCTATTTTAGTGATCCTAACTCTATTAACTATAGAATTCATGTGTACAAGGAGAGGCCTCCCCCTCAAAAAACCTGGAATTGTCTTCTGGATAGCGGGGCCCCGGTAGTACAGGCTTCACCCGCGGGATGAGTGTTCTAGGGGCCCATCTGTGTCACTGTACCAGCTGGCACTGTCGTGAGAGGCTGTGTTTGGCTTCGGTGAATTTTTCTGAAGCTTTCAGTGTGTGTGCTCATTTCGTGATGAGTGATTTACGAGCACAACTGCCCACACTGCGCTGAGTTTTCGGCAGTTTTAGACCAAAAAATGGCATGACCCCTGTGCCCCATACCTGCATTCACCCGATCTCGCCCTGAGAGACTTTGTTTTTGTTTCCCAGGATGAGAAAAGTCCTCAAAGACAAATGTTTTGCTGATGTGGAAGAGGTGAAACAAAAAACAGCAGAAGCACAAAAAGGCATCAAAACTGACATGTTCAAAAACTGTTTTGAGCAGTGGAAAAAATGTCTCAGTAGCTGTATTGCATCAGATGGAAAGTACTTTAAAGGTGACTGAAGTTTAAACATGTAAGAATACGTATACAATTTTTAATAAATAAATTCCAGGGAGGTTTTTTTAGGTCCCCCCTCATATTTCTCCCTTTTAAAATGAATTGATATTTATTTAATAAAGATTTTTAAAAATATATAGTTAACAGTTATTTTCCACAATTGTGGGTAACTTTTTCATGTAGAGAGGATGAAGCTTACCTATTCAAGGAAGTAGTAAAATCGTAGTTTGTTATATTGTGTTCTCAAAGGGTTAATAATAGGTGCTGGCTTCTTTCTGTAAAAAAAAAAAATTAGGGAATTAGTAAGTTATTCTCTGATCCACATACATGAATTACATCACATAAATAAATACTGAATTCAACTCATGTCTTTCTCTTTTTATACTGGATAACCGAGTCTGTGAGATAAACTTCATTGTGGTTCCTTACAGTCATAACATTGAGTATTTACAACCCGCTAGGCACTCTCTCAGGTGTTTGGAGTAGAGCAATAAAAATGTTAATTGCTGCATACTTTTCCTGGCCATATACCAATTACTTATGTAATTACTTATTACATAAATAATGTATCGAAGAAAAAATATTTAAATCGCTTAAATTGTTTTCAGCTAATAAATATCAGGCATTTGTATTTTCTCCCAAGAGAATGTATTCTTCCTGGTAAATTGTTCATTACACCCAGTAGGTTTTATATGGTTGGGCCTCTAGCCCAGTTTGCACTGACTCTCCCCAGCACAGGGGGAAGAGGTCTTTTCTTTTTTTTTAATGAATTAAATTTTCTCTATAGGTGCTATATGTTGACATTCAGAATCCTAGAAGTCATTCTGGATTAGCACTTCTGCCTAGAAGTTCCACTAGAACAATACAGAACCCTTCTTACTAATATGACATGGCACCTAGGACAGCACAGTGACTAGAAAGCACTGGACTCATCTTCTACTTCATAAGCCACTCATATAACATATTTATATGACATTATTATACACAATAATGTAAGACTATTTAAAAAGTTTTAAGAATAGTTTTTATTAAAAGGAAATTAAACCTTATACATTGATTTTAAAACAAATAAAATGGTGGACCTTGTTCTGACAAAAAGAGTCTTTGGGTATTTAATCAATGAATGCTGAATAAAAGACCATGCTTTATATCCTCTTTAAATTTCTTATTTTCCTTAAATTCCTTAAGGTGCGTATTTCTGCACTTCATTTTCACGGTTTTCTAGCACACATGCATCCATGTGTATAAGTGTGCAAGTACGGGTTACATATGTGTGCATGTATCATTTACTCTAAGTAAAAATAAGAAAAAAAGAAAGAAAGGAATGCTGTAGAACAGGGGTCAGCAAACAGTGGACCATTGGCCAGATCCATCTTCCTGCTGCCTGTTTTCCTCCATGCAGTTGGTTGGCACACACAGACATGTCCACTCATTTCCGTGTTATCCATGGCTGCATTCCAGCTACACTGCCAGGGTGAGGCGGGGTGGCAGGGGCTGTATGGCCCTTTATATTCATGCCTGACCCAAAATATGTACGATCTGGCCCTTTAGAGAACGTCCACTGACAGCTGTTACCGAAGAACATGCTGATCATTTGAGTAACATTAAAAACAATATTTAAAAGTAATAGCCTATCTTTTACAGTCTTCCCAAAATTAACTCAATATATAAATGAAAGTAAAATCTTGGGTTTTGACACATAAAGGCTAATTTCATTCCAAAAGAGTTTAGAAATAATTGGGCAAAGAATGAGATGGCTGTTAGAAAACGGAGGGTACCAATTAGTCACAAAACTAATGGGCTATTTATCCATCATCCTGACCTTTGTGTTTGTTTGTTATAAACTCAAAATGGCTATCTAGTTTTATAGACTTTATTTTATGATAAAGAGATCAATGTCAATGGCATATAAAATTGAATAGTTATTTTAAATTAATACAGTGCAGTTAGAAGGGGTCATTTTTATTCCATATAAAAAGGAATAGCTTATTTTAACATAGTTTTCATTAGGAGAATTATTTGGTACAGTTTTAGTATTTGTTACATTTTACAGAAAGATTACAACACCCCTAAAACAATGTTAGCATACATTTATACAGCATTTTTCATGTACCAGAAATACTTGAAGTACTTCCTATATATTAGTTCATTTATTTATCACTACTGCCCTCTAAGACAGGCAACTATTACTATCTTCATTTAACAGATGAGAAAACTGAGGCCAAGATTTTAAGTGCTATTCCCATCATGACACAGCTAGAAAGTGACTAACTTTTTAGCCGTATACCAACTCTTTATAGACCCTGAGAGTTATAGCCCTTTTCAAGCACAAAGGCGTTGTGACTCCTCTGAGAAGCGGTATTTCAAGAAGGGCAATTTTCAATTTACTAGAAATACTCAGCACATATATTATTCAGCATATTCAATTTCTTGAACAAATTGAACTTTACTCAGCTGCACTTCTGCCTCTGTTCTCTACTCCATTTTTTTCTATCAGGTTTGCTAATACCACTTTCCAGAACCTCTTAGAGCTGGGTCTAAACATTACTGAGTGATGACTGGTAACACCCGAAAAAGTCATTTGATTAATAACTACATTTAAGGGCTGGTCTGCGCATGATGGAGAATAGCATATGCACTGGCATCACAGGGTAAATTGAGGAAACCAGGTATGAGGAACCCAAGGTAAACACTTGTTTAGCTATAAACAAAATCGGTTTTAATCAGCTGATTACTCAGATAAGTAAGATGTGCATACAGTAAACTTGGGCTGCATATAAACATGTTTGGCTTTTGGGATATTTATGTGCGAGTTATGTGACACATACAGCATTAAAGTTAGAATGATACATTTATTTTGGAATCTTGTGAAGAAAATATTGCCATGGTATGGTTTTCGTCAACAGATGTGAGAATCGTATTTAATTCATTAAGCAACAAAGTCAAGACAAAAATCTTTCCTGGATTGTTAGGCCAGGATATACTTTTTTTTTTTTTTTATCAACCTTTGAAACATTATAGCATGAGTATCATTTGGTTGTTTTTCATATTTTGATAGGCTCTGTCAGATAAGCTAAACACTAGGAACCTTGAAGTTGCTGGGATCCTGAAGAGCTGCAGGCTACCCTCCACCTCACTGGCTAGCATTAGCTTACCTGATGAACGCTCAGATAAACAATACCTCTCCCTCCGCTATCAATCTGTTCCATGAGATTTTAAACAGTCTGTGTGCACTTGTCCAGGATAACAGGATTTCAGCTACTGAGAACTGAACTGCCAATACTCTTGGGGAACTATCCACCATCCTGGCAGTCTTTAAATAGAGCCGGTGAACATAAAATCATCTAGTCTAACATGCTACTGTACCATTTCTATTCCTTAATAGGGTTAGAAGCAGTTCATTATTACTACTTATTTGTTAGTAGCTGAAAGTCACAGTGAACCTCAACCACTGATAGTTGAACAAAGATATTCCCTTCTGGGGGTTTCTTTTTAGGAGAATGTTATGTTTTCTTCCAAGGACACATACTTCAAAACATACAGTTGACAGAATGAAGGGCACTTAACAAAATCCAAATTCAAAACATATGATCTCAAGTTGACCAGAGAATCTAGGTAAAGCAAACAGTAAGAGTTTTCCCCATCTCATCCCCAAACCAGCTACGTCAGGCTATTGCCAAGGACTAGCAGATGGGGTTAAGCCGATTTAGTGGAAATAATCCAGTCTTGCTCAAAGCATCTCGACATAGTTCAAGGTTGTAAAAAAGGATACAAGTAGGTGAAGGATAAAGGACTTAGTCAGAAAATTCAGGTTTGAGTCTCGGAGTCGTTATGGGTTATATCTTGTTCAGACAAACCCTGACAGGAGTAGGGTAACTCTCCAGTCCACCTTTCTTTTCCACGTGCGGTCACCCAGCAATCCGGCTCTTTTATTCCTGTGGCCCAACTCGGCCGCCAGGATTACTGTGGGCAGGAGGAAGATGCCCGGGGGCGGTGCCGGGGCTCTTAGACGCTTTCACACAGCAGCACTCCGATCGCCTCCTCTCAGAGCTGCCTGCACTGAACTAATCACACGGCTCTGCCTAAATGCGAGGGATGGTGGAAGATGTAGAATAAATGGAGACCGGTTCAGCAACAAAAATCTCTGTTGCAAGAGTGAAAGAGGCATGACTGTCCAGTAGCTACTTTAGACTTGTCTTTAGATTTGTTACTTTTTGAACAGTAAAAAGAAATAATGCTCAGAGATATCAGCTAAAAACTTCTTATTTAGTATGTATGTATGTGTGTATGTATGTATGTATGTATGAATGATTTTTAGAGAGAGGGGAAGGGAGGGAGAAAGGGGAAGAAACATCGATGTATGAGGGAAACCAATCAGTTGCCTCTTGCACGTGCCTCCAACTGGGGACCAGGTCTGTAACCCAGGCTTGTGCCCTGACTGGGAATAGAGTCGGTGACCTTTCACTTTGCAGGATGACACCCAAACCACAGAGCCACACCAGTCAGGGCTAAAAACTGACTTGCTAAATTGTTAACACATAAGGACTCTGAAAATATATAAATATAAATAAATATTTTACTTTACAAGAGAATTAACACTGCAATCGAGAGGATGTTGGGTGGGAAGGAGGCACCTGTGTGTGTTTTCACTTATTTATATATTACGCTGCTGTTTTCTGCTCAGATTCAGAAGATACAGGGTCTGGCAGGAGAAAGGCCTGCTTGAGTGTGGTTGGTCGGGTAATAATATGGGAGTAATAGTTTATAATTTTAAATTGAACATTTCACCTAAAATGTCCTGTGGCGTGCTTGAGTGTGATACTGTTATGTTACAGAATTACATGCTTAGGGTTCTGTAATAAAAGATTTTGTAAATTAAAAAGGGCGTTATTTGTGCCGGACCCTGTATTTGAAGAAAAAAATATCTCTGCTTGACAGATACCGATCTGTTCATTTGCTTCTAAGAATTTTTCAGACAAACACTAACCACTTTTAAAATGGGAGAATAAGTTAATGCAGATCTGCAGGTTCTCGCAGTGCAAGGGGAAGAAACTGAGGATGGGCACAATAAGGATATCACAAACTAAATTTCTAGGCCAGGGCTCAAGGGCTTCTCTTCCATGACTGCATCCTACTTTTTTGACTTTATCCCCAACTTTCTATCACCACAAACTGTTACATGTTTTTTGACAAATTCTTTTGTAGCCCTCCTGCCCTTTTCATTGCATCTTCATATTTATCTTTTCTCCTTCTCCAAAGTCCTCCCTTCCCTTTTTTTTTCTTCTTATTTCCTGTCTCCCCCTCCCTCCCTGTCTTCCCTCCTCCAGGTTTGTCCACTTCCAGTTGAACTGAAGCTCTTTTCTCAATGAAGTCTCATGAAATACTTCTAGAAATGTCTCTCTGTATCCACAGGTGTATGGTTTTTGTTTCTATCACTTATTTGGCATTCGTATGAACAACCTTGTTAATGAAGGCTCCTTGAAATGGAAAGAAATTCACATCCATGGCCTTTTTACTACTTTATTTCAATTCTAGGAGCCATTGGTTTCTATCAAATACAGGAATTCTTTATTTTCCATAGTATTTTGAATTCAAAATTTATACAAATGAAAGACAATAAAATATTAAGCCATATAAGAATTTACAACACATTTTGAATAAGCCAGCCGTATTGCCAAATTTTCTCAAGAAGTATTAGTAATTTATACTCCAATCACTTCCTAATTTCCTATACCAACTGCAGCACTGTGTATTATTTGTTTGTTTAATGTCTGCCCCACCCCAACCAATCTTCAAACTCTGGAAGGGCAGGGTCATTTTCTTTTAGGTTTACTGTTATACTCCCTGTCTGATAGTACTTGTTCAACAGCTATTCATCAAATGAATCAAAATTGAGATATAGATGCTACAGAAAATGGAGAAGTGTGCTGATGCTTTAATTTTAGGTACATGAACTCCTTTGAGTAGCTAAGGCAAAGAAATCACCTTGGTTATTTGGTTTCCTGTTTCCCTGATTTGAAAGTTGGTCTGAGATTTTCTTACAGAGGTCCTGCAAGAAAAAGCAAAATCACCTGTAGAAAAGGGCTTTGACAATTGTGGAAAATCATGACGTGTCAATGTCAGTCTTCAAACAGTATTCTTTAACCACTTGGCACTACTCTTTATCCTCGTGAAGAGACTGCATCGACTAGAGTTCATGCCAATACATGATTTCTTGGCTTCGATTCTTCTCTTTAGTTTTGTTTAGCAGCTAAATACCTTTTGTAAGTTCTTAGGATATAGGGTGTCTTTGAGAAGGATTGTGCCAGAGAAACAAAGCATCTCATTCACTCATAGCCCCAAGTTCACCTGCTGGGAGCCATCTGTCAACCTGCAGCAGCACACAGAGATTTCACCTAGAAGGCATTTGGCTGAACCCCGGTGACAGAGCACCAGGCCATTTTTGAGGTCAATGTGAGCCCTCAGATTCCAGCTGTGGTCTAAAGAACCAAGCAGCTGACTGACGATGTGCTTTGCTTGAGCTCCCACTCTCTGAGGAATATATTCCTGACTCCCGCCTGCTGGACGATTTGAAAAGGCACACAGATAGAGAAGAGGATCCCGCCAGAGAGAGGAAAACACATGCTGTGCTGCAGTCATCTGACCGGAAAAATGAAATTCTAGCAAATCTACTTTTAGCCTGAAGAGCTAAAAGCTCTAGAAGCAGAGGGATTTTATCAACTCACTGGGGAAGAGTTTACAATTAAGGGTGATCTCCAGCTGATTCAGGTCCTTCATCTTTTGCTGGGTATTGTTCAAGGGACAACACATGATAACTTAATTAGCACAGTGGGGACTAAGTTGGCACCCACCCCTCCCCCTTCTGTAATGCTAATTTGAAATATCTCCGTTCCTCCCCAAGTTATTTTCTTAACAGTGGCAGTCAACACTTTATTACTAAAGAAATTGCCAGTAACAACCCATTTTAAGAAGTGCAGATTTCATAGTTGAGTGAGAATATTACTTGCTGGCTGAGAGGATATATCAAAGTAAAAGCTAGCCTTGAAATAGATCTGAATCCACTATTTTAGCACTCCCTGGTGTTCTGGAAATTCCCTAACAATATACATGCATGCATGATACAATGATTCAGTAGCTTATAAATATTAAGACACACAAGGATATATCATTAAGGTTTCACCAAACAAAAAGGCAGGACTTGGCATACACTTACTGGTAACAACAAAAAAAGAAAAAAGAAAAAGAAAAAGAAAAGAAAAGAAAAGAAAAAAAAAGGTTTCCCTCCATATAAACAGGAGGCAAAGGCGGAGGTTGATGTCTGCTGGGGAGCTCTTTAAAGTGTTTTTCTCTCTTCTATTATTCTGTCGGTGGCCATGAAATTCCCCTCCTGTGTGCTCGTTCCAAAATGGTGTTCTATTATTATGCTTTATTTAATTGGCTTAGATTTAAGCAAACAGATCCCACTGGGATTAAGGGCAGTGGGAATGGAGGAGGGACGAGTGCAGAAATCAACACAGGAGGGGCCCAGAGGGAAAGTCTGAAGCCGGCTACCAGAGAGCCCACAGCACTGCACGTTCTCCCAAAGGCTTTTATGTAAAGCTCCTAGTGGCCACTTAATGTTTATAATCAAGCCACATGTGTCCGATTTACACAAAAACATATGAAAATAAGATTAAAGTCTAAGCTTAAAAAAATAAAAAAGCCCAGCAAGTAAGCCAATGAAATTGCAAATATTCCAGCTGCTCTAATTACTGTTGTGCCAAAGGCATGTGAGGGCTGCTGACGCCTTGCTTGGGCTCCTCTGGCCTCCCCTGGGCTCCCCTGGGACTATGTCAGTCACCATTGGCATTCGCAGGCACAAAAGTTTGCTTCAGAGGTAGGGTTTCACCCTCATACTCAGAGAATGGTTTTTAGAGCTACTCCAGGCCAATGAACAGTCAACAGTCTTTAAACAGAATTATTGCAACTTTAAAAATGTACTATTTTTAAAAATTGTGGCTCCCAGTAATTACATTACAGAGTCCCATCTGGGGTCTTAGAGTGCTCTAACTCCACATGTGGAGCTACTCTCTCTCACTCCCATGACTGCCCCAGGCTCTCTGGGCTCTTCCAGCAGTGAGGGCCAACAGCCGCTCCCTGACGGCCCACTGCATCTAGGATTTGAATTATTTCACCTTTAGCAAGGGTTTCAACTTTAAGGATTTCAGAAGCACCTTCTCAGTGAGGGAACACAGATCCTGCAGCACAGTGGTTTTGTTTTGCTTTGCTTAATGTGTTTATGATTTTAGTTTTCCATCTCACATCTATCCTATTGTTTAATGCGATGCCCAACAGACTCATTCAGGTAAAAGCAAACTCATGCAGGTAAAGAAACAAGAAAAGGATAGTTAAAAATAAGAGACTGGAAGCCATTTCTGTCTTTCTCTTTGCCTCACGCCTCAGGTGCTCTGACTCTCTTGTTAGCGTGCACTCTTGGAATGTTTTCCCTCTCGATAGCAAGTTGGCTTCAAGCTCTTACTCTACTCTCGCTGGTTCTTCGGAAATCTCCTGGCGACAGGGGGTTGGGGAGGCAGTGGGATGATGAGACCCTGGTCTAATAGAAGTTCATCTTACCAAGAGCCTCCAGAAACTGACTAAAAACCATTACTATAAAGTACAGATTCATGAGACCCTGATATATCTTTAAAATAACACTAAAATCTGGAATACAGATTTCTACTGAATCATTCATAGGAAAACACATATATTGCTGCTGCTAGACCAAAAGATAAGAACCTTTAACGGTCAGAAGAAAGTTATAAGCTCCTGTGTCCTTAAATAAGATGCCTTTTGATATGTGTTCTATCAGGTTTTTTTCATGCCTTAAAGGGGCCCATGCACTGTCATCCCAAAAGACATCTACCATTCATCTCTCACCATGTTCTCAAATACGGAATTGACTGGTAGCACCATCTAATCATCTCTGATGTTTCAGTGTAAGTACAAACGTCTATTTAACAGTTCATTCATTTAACAAATTACTTGTTATAGCTGCCTGCTGAAAGCACAGTCAGTTTCCAATGGGGACCACAAGGGATAGCATTTATGCCGTTAGATGGCAGCTGAGGAGCTCGGTCACAACAGACCCAGGGGAAATTTCTGGTTTCCAGTGTCCCGGAGAAATGTTTTTGAGCATTAGGCAAATGAAGAGTCATTTCTCTTAAATAATTAATTAAATAGTTAAGATCCTTTTGCTCAAAAAGACATACTTGGTGAAGATATTTTAAAATAAATCATTGTTATTGTAATTAAGCCTCCTTAGCAGTTAAATTTCTTTAATCTGATGACTTCATAACTGATGAGCAAACATATTTTTACAATACAACTAGAGTAATAACTATAAAATGTGTTTTACTGTCACCCTCCGAACTGCAAGAATTACTTATATTTTACTGGCAAAAGGTTTATCCTCTTTTCAAGTAAAAGCCTATAAAATAGAGATGGTTGTCAGGATACGTTTCCATTGAATAAGATTATTCTAGCATCCAGTGAAGGCACTGAATGAAAGGAAGCCCAAGGCAGGGTTGTGGCGCACGCCACAGAGCGGAGCTCCCGGAGAAACTCATGTCTCTCCCTTCCTCCTTCCCTTCCCCTCTCTCTAAAACTAAACAAATAAAATCTTAAAAAAGAACAACTCATGTTTTTAAAAAGCCCAACACACCTGTCTTCTAGCTCCTTTAAAGGGACACCCAAGGCTTTGTTTTTTTCCTTTTTTTTTTTTTTGAGGGGAGTACCAATACAGACTAGTAGGTTTGGGGGTCACCTTTTGGTAGTCCTCTATAGTCTCTGCTTGTTAAATTGTAGCAACTGGAAGCAATTTTCACACAATCACACCATTCCGCCTATAAAGTGTTACCTCCAGAAGCTTCTTTTAGAAAAGTGTCAGACAGTTGTGCTTAGCAAGAGAGACTCATGTGTTATACTTTGTTCACGAGAAATCTCAATTCTGTTGATGCCCAGGGATTTCAGTGGGTGCTGACTGGTGCTGTTAGACTCACATATAAAGAATATTTCTTAAAATGGGCAGCCAGGATAATGGTTATTGTAAGAGACTGCTCAACAGAGAGAAAGACAGGCTTTGGAGCCAACTAGATTTCTGTGTAGCAAGTTATTTAATTTCATTGGGCCATAATTTCTTCAGCTATAAATTATGGATCATAATATCGACTTCCTTATAGAGCAATTTTAAGGAACAGGGATAGATTAAAGAACGCATCTTACATGAGATCTGACAAATATGCAGTGTTTGCTGCATGGTACTAGTATTATTATACAACTCTACGAATTGGGTAGGGATGGTTTGTCAAAAACATTCAACAGAGATAAGACCGTTGCCATTTATTACGTTCTATAGCACTTCCCAGACAGGGGCAGACATCGCAACGACCTGGGACTTCGGTTAAAACGTCAGAGTCCTGGGTTCCCATCCAGGGACTCCGACTGTACGGGTCTGGAGTGGGTCTCGGAATCTACCTCCTCACAAGCACTCAGTGTGATCCCTACGAGGGGGATCTGGGGATCCCAGCTGGAGAAATAGCTGCTCTGTAATGTATAATTAATCCTGTTGGTATAATCATGATTATTTTGACTGTCACTGTATTAATTTTTACCAAAAAAAGTACTGTTCTCAAGATATTATCTTAGTGATAGCTGTTATTTAAATGTTTGTTTTTTCTTTTTTATTGCATAGGCTTACACCTCTGTAAATGATACAGATTAAGCCCAAATATCTTCCCCAGTAATTTGGATTGTTTCTCTTCTCAGACACCCTGGTGTTTGGTTCTGTGTGTGTGTGTGTGTGTGTGTGTGTGTGTGTGAGATAGACTCTTTATAAAATTTAATGTAAGCAAGCTTTGAATTCGCTCCCATGAAGCCTTGACCTTTATTTGTACAAAAGTTAGGTTCTATTCATATATTGCCTGGGAGCCAAAGAACATCAACTTAAAATCATCTGGGCTAAAGAATTGGGAATTCATCATTTGTAATTCAGACAACTATTTCTATATTCTTTAGATATTACAGATCTAAAACATGGTGATTATGCAATGGGGAAAAATGTCACCTTTGTATGTATTTATTCATTACTTCTAAATAGCATTAATTGCTTATTCTGTAGGAGGGTTGGAAAGAATAGTTCTTTACAAAATTGAATAGGAGAATTCTAATAAGGAGTTTATTTTGTAAAAATTAGATAAGTTTCTACCTTGGATAGCAAGGAATTCAGTAAAAGCAAACTTTAAATGCCACAGATTCTATCTACCACAAATTTTGGCAAAACAGATATACCTTTCCCATCAAGTTGTACCTTAATGAATATAAGCCCTGAGAGAGAAATGTAAGGTAATGTACATTTTCTTTTTGTTTGTATTACCACTGGGGTTAAGCCTGTGTCCTTAGGAAAAAGACAAAAACCATTCCCTTGTCCTGAAAGAATCCATCTCCCTTGGCCTTATTTATCCCTCCATCCTCATTCTATACCATGCTCCCCTTACCCTCCACCCCATTACCCTCACCCCCTGGTGTCCCCCCTTATATGCTGTGCTCCTGTAGCCACAGGGTCTTTGCACATGCTTTTGTTCCACCTGGAATTCTCTTTCCCACCCCGTTTGCCTACGACTTACTTATCGTAGGTTAATCACGATAAGTATCGTAGGTTGATCACGGTTAAATTATCCTCCCTGACAAAGTCAACTCCTGAATCTCTCCTTTTTGGCCCTTTTCATAGTTCTAATTTTGCCTTTATCTATGTGACTGTATGATTAAAAGTTTATTTCCCACTAGATTGTAAGCCTCATGAAAACAGGGACCATAATTGTTTTTGCTACCGAGACCATTAGGATTCCATGATCTATGACTATTTATTAACTACATATAAAAGAAGGAGTGAGTGTTTACATCATATTGTATCAACCTAGTATCTATAATATAATAAGAAACTCAATAATTGTCTAGTTAAAGGTCTAGGAATACATCTTTGAGCTTGTTTCACATGCATGAAAGGACACTTGAGCAAATAATCAATGGGTTCCTCAACAGTTTTAAAAATCAGCGATTCAACAACCCAAATGCCCATCAACTGATGAATAGATTAATGAAAAGTGGCATATTTATTTGGTGACGTATTATTCAGTTATAAAAAGCAATAAAGTAACGTTACTTGCTACAACATAGATGAAACCTGGAAACATTATGCTGAGTGAAAGTAGCCTTTCACAAAAGGTCACATATTGTATTACTTCATTTATATGAAATCTAGAGAAGAGGTAAATCCTTAGAGACAGAAGCTAAGCTAGGGTGGCCTACAGTTCATACAGTGTGAAAACGGGGAGTGACTGCTAATGGGTATGGGGTTTCCTTTCGGGGGGGGGGGTGAGAAAATATCCTAAAATTAGATAGTGGAAATGGCTGCCTTTGTGAATATATTACAAATCACTGAATTGTATCAGGCAAAAGGATGAATTTTGTATGTGAACTGTATCTTGATATAGCTGTTACTAAAAAAAAAACCCCAAAAACAATGACCTAGTGGCTATGTCAGTTAATTAATGATGTTAATGCTAAAATCTAAATTCAATTGATAGATATTAATATTTTATAGAAGTTTACATTTTCAAAAGGTTTAAGGCCAACCAGTGGGAAAATCTTCCTATAATGGAACAAAATATTCCTTCTGACTATCTCATTTGTTACTATATATTAGACACTAAATCATACAGTCAATTGTGGGTGGCAGAGTTAAGACTGAGATCAAGTTTTCAGTATTATTTCCACTGCATCATTGCTGTGCCTAAGAGAAGTCATTCAACATAAAAGCTAAGAAGCAGCCATTCAATTTTTAAATAAGATTAGCACAGAGCTCTCAAAAAACATTTTCGGCCAGTGGCAGGTAAAAAAGAAATCCCGTAAAATGCTAAGAAGAAAGTGGGACAGGTAAGAAACGAAGCAATGGGTGGAGTGGACAGGTCAGAGGAGTTCAGATGGCAAAGGGAATAAGAAGGTGACCGCTAGAAATACAAACAAGTTTAAGCAGTAAAACGAAAGGTATCAGAATGATGAGGATCCAGCAGTGGGGCACAGGACCCAGGGCACGGGGCGGCTACATGCATTACGCCGAAGACTAGAAAGGCAGGGGACAGTTCGTCATATCAAAATGTTTGGTATGGATAGACCCTGCGATCAGCTTTTGGACTATCTCTTCACTAATTCCTCTTAGTCAATAAAACAGTTGTTTCTCCCTGTATATATCTCTTCACTGGGAAAAAAATTAAATATTCAGAATATCCCCCAACTTTTGAAAATATTTTAAATGTCAAATTGTATCCAATGTTTATATAGTTCTTAACTATTTGAAAGTAGAATGCCACCAACTTAGAAATGCACCTTGGATATATATAGTGTAACATAAGAAATGCTGATGAGTGGCTGAATTTTGTGATTATTATTTTACTATACTACCTGGCAGATACGACTGGTTTTTTCTGATCATTAAAAATAAAAATAAAACTTCAAAAAATTTAAGGTTAATAAATACTGCTGCTAGAGTTCAATATGAAAACAATAGCAAATGGCATAATTAATATCCTTAATGCTATAAGTTTACTGTTGTATCCTCTTAAAACACAAATATCAGTCCTTCTTTACCAGGCTAACTTGAGTTAACCTCTGACTTTCTGATGTTGTTATTCCTCCTTTAAAAGGCAATTTAATTTTGCAGTTACTCAGCTCCAAAAAAGATAGCCTCATAAATGCAAAAGCAAATGACTCATAGACACGATCTCAACTATAAAATGTCATAATTATTACATTTAAAGTGATATCATCAAGACAAAGGAAGGGATTTGTACAGATTTTCCTGAAGCTTCTCTAGATATGCCCAACTTAACGGACAGAGGCTAATGAACAAGGGTCTGATCAGACAGGATTCACAAAGTGAGTCTACTACATTTTTTAGCACCAATTTCCTTATTCTTTCTTCACACGTTAATGCCAAGAGGAACAACCTGCCCCTTCATTGTGTCTGAAAACTAAATTGGCAACTCTTCATTTCTTTTATAGTTTTATCCTTGGGCACGTATTTAGAAACAGACTCCAGGTAATTTTCTGAAAGAACCAGAAATCAAAAACACTGAACAACTTCTTGTTAATAGTCCTCTGTGGTGCTGTCAAGCAAATGGATGCTTTCTAAAAGGAAAGGCTTTATGTGTGATTATGAATAAGAAAGACTCTTTCATAAATTTGGAAAATTTATTTTCTACTGGGTCCCCTCATCAAACCATGAACCTACGTCACTAACGGACCATTTTCAAAATGTGCCCACTTGGACATCCAACCATCCCCTGGTTAATATTAGCTTCTGTCCCCTCTCAAAAAAATCAAGATCTTTGCTCGTTAGCTAATTCCCAAATGACTGTCTAACCATGTTAGTATCTGACAATAAAACATGTATTTGATACCATTTAACCGCAAATTGAAATTAAAAGTCTTGCAAAAGATGCTGGATTTTTTTTAAAGAACATGAAATTAATGTTGGAAAAATGCTCAAGTAACAGACAAGTCACAGAAAAATGAAGATCTGGAATGGTGAGACCAGTTATTTACTGAGCAGTGAAACCCACAAAGATGAGGATACAATAGTCACTTTATTTGCATGGTACAGTAATTATAAAGGAATTGGAAAAATAGATTAAGCCCTTGAATTTTTACAAAAACAGCCTTTTTAAGGAGTATGCTGAAAAAGTCAAATGTGGCATAAAGGATGTTGAATAGTTCTCTAAAAAACTTGTGGGGAAATTATTCTACAACTCTCCCCTCGAAGAACATCTGATTCATTCCTTTTCCTTAGAATTGGCATATAGTTGCAATTATAATGGAAATATTTCTATGATGTGCATCTATAGTGAAATTATTTCATAACATTTAGTTCATTTTTTCAAACCAAAGATTGCCCCACACTTTTTCACTATACTTTTAGTGAAATTTTATCTGATTGCAGAAGAGTGACTTTAAATGTCTCCTTTCCTGAGACCAATTGTCAGATGAAGTCTTCTTGTACCTGTTTAATGCAAAAGATCTAATTTTAAATAAACCTATTTCCATGTGCTGTCTGAAAGTCAATAAAACTAGGATATTGAATTGAGTCTTATCAAAATATTTTGTGGAGAAGACTAATGAATAACAGCTAGAAGAAACTGCATTTTTAAGTGTTTCTTAGAATAGCCTAGTTACCTCTATCCATATATTTTCCTCTCAGAGAGTATTCATTCACCTCTGCAATCATTCTCTCCCTCTCTCCCTCTCTCTCTTTCTCTCTCTCCTTCTCCCCCCGCCCCGTATATCTGTGTGTGTGTGCCTGTGTGTGTGTGTGTATATATATACACACATATATGTATCAATACAGTGGGAAATCCTTGAATAAGTTTAAAATCTCAAACTCTCTGATTATGTAGAATATACAATGACCAGACAGTGTCATTCAGCCCCCGAAGTTTTTAGGATTTCTGTGCGCTGGCCATTAGGTGTGGGAGTCTATTTCTGTCTGCAGAAGCATTCTGTTTTGGGATTTGCTGGCACCAATACTTTGTCTTTCTTGTCCCCTTATACGACATGCCTAGAAAACTATAATTATTAGGGTTTATTTAAAGCGGGATGATTATTTGTTATTTTTGCTTAAGAAATAAAAGAACCTAACAGTATTCTCCCAAAAACAAGACTCACATGCTGGGGGCTGTTGGTTTACCCGTCTGTGCAACATGGAAACATCACAAACGCTCTCCATGGAACAGGCTGCCAGTTTAAGGCCCCCCAGTGAAAATACCCAAGACAATTTTACGAAAATCCTTTACACAAAGCTTCCAACACAAAGCAAGAGAGTCAGTCACATGTAGGCATATCTCCCTTTTCTTAGTTCCAATTATATTTTAACTGATGATGTTCATATCAGAGAACAAATGTATGATTAAAATGAATGTCAGTAATTTCTTTTTTAATGTTGGTAAATTTCTGAAGGCCAGGAGCAAAAACCTCTGTGCTAAAATGTATGATTATGTAGATACAGCACTGAATTCCCTGTGCGACAGTCATTTTTGTTAACTCAAGGACCAAACTACCAGATTAGCTCATCTGGATTAGGGCAGATTAAGACAGGGATTTGTACAAGGGCAATTTCTTGTTTCAAGGGCACTGGGCACTGACTTAATGAATACCTCAGTGTCTGCTAGGGATACTACAGTGAACCTATGATGAAACAAACGCAATCACTCTGCAAGTCTGTTCGTCTTGGTTGTTTTCTACTCTAAACTACAGCCTCCTCCTGGCGCCTCTCCTTAATGCTGGACAGCTCAGGGAATCGCAGAGGTAAATCTGTGCAAACTAGTGAAGGCGCACAGTGTGCAAAACAAAATCCTCCAGCAGGTCACATGACCTTCCACAGCTCAGCAAAGCAAAACCCGTAGCTCACTGGAATGTGTAACATGTCCCCCCGGGCAATTACACATTCCTCTGAGCAGAAAAGCAGGACATCTGTGGCTTTACCTTGGCATTATACAAACTCTCCTAAATCTGTGTTTTTGCCCCCTGCGTATACATAGTCCTTAGACATTTAGATAACTCTGACACCAATAACAGAAGTGTGGGTCATTCCAGTGATGAAAAGATTGGAGCAATTAACTAAAAAAGAAGGGCTCTCTTATAGCATGAGTTATTGCAAATATTGAGATTCTGTCAAAAACATGTAAAACTGTGGCTATTCTATTATGTGGCCAAACATGGAGGGTACAAAGAGATAAGAAGAATGTAAATAGGGATTAAAGAGTGGAAGTAACTCTTCCTCCCACTTATTTATAAACACCAAGCCAAAGGAGTTGTCTGCCAAAGCAGAAAGCTTTGAAAGTGCACCTTAAATGCTTACTCTGTGCCTGTTCCTCTCTTCTACTTATAAAAGGTTCACGGGACATCACTAGGGAGGGTATTGTTCAGGTGGGTTCTGTCCACTGTTTGTGCTAAGGCCAGTTTTCAAGTTTCTACATCCAATGAGACAGTAACTACGAAGATACACCGTGGATGCTAAACCTCTCCCTGTTGATTATCGATTAGTGAAAAGGTCTTCGTAAGCATTTGTCACCAGCAACATGCTAGGTTTAAAAACAAAAAACAAAAAAAAAAAACATAGCCACGCCTTTTTGCAGTTTCCACATTGTCCTTTAACCTTAAATAAACCATGGGGTTTATTTTCCCCAGAAACTTCTAGAGTTCAAATGAATTTGAACAGAGAATTCTATTTAACCATCTGTTCTTATCCCCAAGCTCGAAGGTAGTTTGACTCTGGAGTTGAATGGGAAAATGGCTATCCACAGCCAGGGATCATCTTCCGTAGGATGTCTTATCTTTGATTTCTAAGGTTAATCAGTTTCTGTCATAACTGGGCTCTGCGCAAGCCCCTGATTTTTGAACTTGAGACGTTTGCCTAAGTCGCTAACCTCCCTCCCACAGCTCCCAGAGAGATGTGGTCACCAGAGTATTTCCTACCAGTTGCTTCCTATTTCCAGAAAATGGGGCAAGTTATGAGCCATTTTAAGGTTTAGTAGTGAATTTCCACAGTGCAATATTTACTTTAGAGAAGTGGCACCAGGCCCCATTCTTCGCGTTTACAAAAACACCCACTGGAGAATTAGTCCAGTGTTTGGCTTGCTCAGAACCCACTGCAGTTCCTCAAGAACCTAAGTCTTCTTGGTCTTTTTCAGTTGCCAGGAGAGCTGGTTCCTGTTCTGTGAGTTCATTCAAAGAGATTCCCAGTGTGAGTATGTACCGTTATTGGTAGTGGGTGTTAATTATTCTGCTGGTAGTAGAAGTTCAGGGTCTATTTCTGTATTCATCTTCCTATTTATACTGTCTCTTCAAAGTGCTGGGATTCTGATCCAGGGAGTTCACGAACGCCTTCATCCTTCTGACAACTAAGGGAAGCCAAGAGGCCCCGGGCCTGGCTGGAGAGGTGCACGCGAAATGGAAAGCAAAAGGTGCTCGGCTGCATTTGGCTTATCACTGAACGGGCAGCCCTTTGCATCCTTTGCTAATTCTACCGAAGTGTAGCTGAAGAAAAAAAATTCCCAATGGTTTTCAGATTTGTCTTAAGCCAGTGATATCTTGAACCTCAACAGTAAATGAAATCTGCCAACTTCTACTTTTTAACTGAGAGTTGATTTGTTTTATTTGGGGGAGATATAAAAAGAAGATAAACAGCAGAGACCTGTCTGAGAAGGTAACACATATTGATCCGTTTTTCTTTCTAGGCTAGATAAAATTCAAAAGATGAACAAGTAGTTTAGAAAAGCTAGAATATTAGATGTTTGAGTCAGATGTTTGAGAGATTCCTCATGCAAAGCGTTTGTGAAAAGGGTGATTTATGAAGCTGAGCCTTAAAGCTTGGATGAGTTTATGCATGTCACATAAAACCATGTGACATGCATAAACAACCTTCTCCTTAAATGTCATTAAGTAGAGAATCTGTTTTACTATTTAGTTTCAGTTTATAGATACAAAGTGTCTATCTTTGAAAATTAAGACTTATTTTTAGAAAATATAAGCAGTACTACTTCAAAGGAGACTAAGATGCTTAATGTCTGTATTCTTTCTTATACACAGGTCATACGTAACAGGAAGACACACTGCCAGCCACGTGGGGTTTGACCTTCCAGAACTGATTTAAAGTAAACTCAGAAATTATTACTAATGAACCAGGATTAATCATCATTTTTATCACTTATATACATGATTAGTCATTAGTGACACAAAGGGAAAAACATTAAAGAAAGAAAAACTCCCAAAAGCATATCTCTATAGCTTATTGACTTCCAAGCTCACTGCATTTTGAACATAATTCATAAAAATTCTCTTATAAATAATGAACAGCTATTTATCTTTTTATAAAGCAATGTTTTACATGTCAAATATTATTATATATCTTATGAAAATAATAGCATTTCCCCTTCTAGATTCAAAAATTCATTTTCCTGATGTATGAAATGTGGTTAGAGTTAAACCTAAAAGAGAATAATTTTCCATGTATGATACAGAAACAAATGAGGTGTTTCTAAATGAAAACGTTCCAAAAATAAAATCCTACATTATTATAACGGAAGAAAGACTGGAAAACATTGAAAAAGATTAATTGACTACCCTTAATTAGTGTTTGTCACTAAATACAAATAAACAGAAATAAAAATAATTGGAGCACCAGTTACCATTTATTGACCATGAAAATAAATAAATCTAAGCACTGATTTGCATGTAGTAGCATTAGAGAAACTGTTTCATAATCTAATTTTAACTCATATGTACAAAGTGTACATCTTTAAAAATGGAGATTTATTAAGCACTTCGCAATCTTGCTAAGTACTTCACAACTAATATGACATTTATTCCTCCCAACTCGGAGATAAGTTATTATTGAAATTACAGTAAGAAACCTGTTCCGACGGGGTAACTGGCCGAGAGCACACCGCTGCCAGCGGGAGAAGCCTAAACGTGAACTAACCTGAGCTATTAGTGGCACAATATGCTTGCTTAGTCATAAAAAACCGAAGCCCGGATCTGTGCAGGTAAGTGAAGCTTAGCCTTAACCTACAGGAAAGGTCGCACAGTCAAATTCCTGGCTCAGCGGACAGAGGCCTGCAGAGAAGGAACCGCAAAGCCCTTGAAATCAGGTAGCAGGGCAGCACTCACACCACAGGAAGCCTCCAAACTCCAGGCCACTGCCTCCAAACTCACCAGGGTGGCCTGGCTCCGCCAGCCATGAAAGGAGGTATGCCACCCTTAGCTCTGAAACAGGGACCCACAGAGAGCTCCTGTGAGAGACAACCTCTACGAGGCGAGAGGCAGGGAGCAGATAGTAATTGCTCACAAATTTACCTGTCTTCAAGTCAGGCAAGAATGGACCACTACAACTTTGGGGATTAGCAGAGATATTGATAGAAGTTAGGAGAGTAAAAAAAAAAAAAACAACACCTCTATCTGGAATGTGTTCTGCTGGTGGACAGCCCCGCAAGCAGACTACAGAGAAGATAAATCCTGTTTAGCCAGCTGGAAGGACTGAGAGCAGCTGGTCCGTCTGGGGGCAGAAGCAGCTAGGAAAGGCTCAGAAAAATTAGCATTGCAGATAAGCCTCATGGGAGACAGCTGAACTCTTAACATCTCCCCAAACCAGTTTCTCTCCTGAGAGCAGAGTGGCCGCAGGTGGTGCGGTTTAGAATGTAAATAATTTCTAAGCCTTTTGGTGACCTTGGGTGATTTAACACAGTTCCATCTTTTATCTTGCTGCTTTTCAGCAGTCAATGTTTGTTAGCGTGTGTGGGGGTGGGGGGCAGAGCCGGGGGTTGGGGGGTGGAGTGGGCAGAAAACGAGAAAGGGACACAATAAACGAAATTGTGTACTACCTTCCACACTTCCTTTATAGGTTTTTACCTACCTTTTATTTAGTGTTAGGCTCGATGTTTATTACACTTATAGTACTCAGCTTCCAAACAACATAAAGAAAGAACCGTGCACCTACCTCGACTATTAAGAAGGGGGTGGGGAAATATAAACTTGGAAAGTCATAATAATCGCTACCGATTATAGAGCTTCTGTTACGGAAAATTATCTTCATAACTCCCTCAATATCCTAAAGAGGTTGATCTTATTCCTGTTTTGTACAACTGAGGCTTGATAAATTCCCAATTTTTCACAGCCGATGAGGGCCAGAAACTAGATTTGAACCCAAGGGTATCTAACTTCAAAGAATGTATTTATTCCACTACATTATAGCCCAGCGTCTGCTGAGTGCCTTTTATGTGCCAGACACTCTGCTTACAAAGGGCAATAATGGCCACAGCCTCCAGAAATTCCTGCTTCGTTGGGATAAAGGCAATTGTAATAAATAGCTTTATAAATAGAGGCTGTTATTAAAAAAAAAACTTTTCTAAAAAGACTTCGTATTTTCTAGACTGTGTTCCCAAATAGTAATTTAGAGTTCTAGTAAAAAAAAAAAAAGCAAAAAAAAAACCCCAAAACACTGTAATTAAAGTCTAGTATAGGATCAGAAGAAAAGTAAGTGACTGTGGGGGATGGGAGATGACTAAGTGGAGAACAGGAGTTTTAGGGTGGTGACAATACCCTGTATGATATTATACAGATAGATATATGTCATTATGCTTTTGTCAAACTCATTGAATGTACACCCACCATGGACCCTAAGGTAAACTATGTATTTTGGGTGATCATGACTTGTCAATGTTCATCCCTGATGAAAAATGTACCATTTTGGTGAGACATGCTGATAACAGGGGAGGCTATGCCTGTGTGGGGGCAGGGAGCATGTGGGAAACCTGTTAATTTTGTTATAAACCTAAAACTGCTCTAAAAATAATGTCTTAATAAAAGGGGTGTATAGAGCAAGAGTAGAATGGACTTTTTGGACACCTTTGACAATCTAGTACGGCGTCACTGTCGGCCATGACGGTTATGTCACAGGTTATTTCAAGAGTTGGGCCATGGGGTGTAACAAGAGTGCCCTTAGGAGGGGCCCCCAAACATCCAAAACCACAAGTCGGGACATTTGGATTAGGACTCCATCTGGACACTGATGTGAGTTGGACCCATGCCCACGGTGGCCTCAGAGCTCTGACCACCCGACCTTTGAACCTGGCTGTATCATGGGTCATGCTTGGAGCCCTGCCGGACTTCCACTCCCCAGAATGCAGGCCGCCACCGCAGCCACCTGCTTGAGGCCAACACCTGCTTCTCCATGCGGACGCCAGTGCCTGGGACTTCTCTCCAGACACTCGCTGTGTTCGCCTCTATTGCATAAGCTCCCCCACACCCACCATATGTAACTTGCACGAGACTCTACTGGCTTATGAGCGAGGCCTCCTCTAAAACCCCGGCATTGTGGAAAGCCACAAACGTGTGTGAGTGACTCCTGCTGGGGACACTGCCTTGCTCACGACAAGGGGGGGGAATAGAAAAATAAATATCTAATTAAAGGGAGAGCATATACATAGTTTGGAAGATCTAGAGGGTGGATGAAATTTTGATAAATGGAACTTTGGTTCAGATGTCAGTTAGGTGTGCTTTTCAGGGAAAGAGAATAGAAAAAAATCAGTCTGTCAGTCAGTCAAGAACTTTTCTTGGGCAGCTACTCTGTGCAGTAGGTTCTGGGGTTCTAGTTAGGGACAAACACTCATGAAGGTTCCAGTCTTGTGCGGGAGACTTGCATTAAATGGATAGATGGTAAATGGTACAGCCAGAGTGCTATGGAGTAGGTAATGGCAGGCCTATATTGGACCAGAGTCTGAGAGGAGGTTTAACCATGAAATCTGAGACCCAACCAATGAGCAGGGCTTGAGTAAGTGGAGGAGCAGGGGAGGTGGGAGTGGGGTGGGAAGAGGAATGTAGAGAGAGTGTTCCAGCAAAGAGAAAAAAAAAATATGTGTGCAAGAGCCCCAAGGCAATAAACTCAAGATGGCTCTAGAGAGAGGTCAGATCATGGATGGCCATGAAACAGTTTATAGATTCCTAGCTCTAGGCATGCTAGGGGAAGTATTGAAAGATTTTAAACACAGAAATATCATAATTAGGTTGTATTTTGAAAGATGGATCAAGAGTTGATGCAGGAAGCTGTTGTGGTGGTCAAGGTCAGAGATGGCGAGAGACCAACCAGCATGATCTCTGGGGAAGAGAAATAAATGGATTTGAAAATGTTTAGAAAGTAGAGCTGATAGGACTTAGTAACTGGCTAGACTAGTATACTTTAGGTAACAATTTTAATATAAATGTTATTTATATAAATAACAATGATAGGGATAAAATGACATTTCATAACCTTTGAAAGTATATATAAAATTGCAAAGTTGTTATACAAATGATAGTTAGGGTACACTGTAATGGAAAAATCCCAATGACAGTGCCCTAAATACGACAGAAATTCATTATAAGATTATCTCGTACTCAAAAAAGCTGCTGAAGATCCAGCCATTTAGTCTAAATTCCCAATGGCAGAAAGATGTAGAAGTGATGACAAGCAGCTGACCTAAGTTTCACACACAATTTGTCTTCATACCTAACTGGCCAGAAATTAGTCATTTGGTCACATCTACTTGCAAAGAAGGCTGGAATTCTGTATCTCACTCTGAGCTGCCATGGGCCCACGAATCCCCAAAACAGGAGTCCCATTATTACTGGGGAAGAAAGAGGTCATTGATATTGGGGACAAAAGTAATCTGCACCACATTAATTATGGGCTAAGGCCTTAGGTATGGATTGTAAAAAAATGGAACTTATAAATTGCACCAGGCCTTTCCAATAACATAAAATTAAAACACATTGAAATGAACTCACTTTGAAGTAACACTACACATTTGCCTATGACTCCAAATACACTTTTTAACATCAGTTACAATCTAGACGGGCTGGGTAAGTTCAACAGAGTTTCCCCATCAATAAATATGGTTTATACTGCTACAAAGCAGCCTCAGCTACACCAGTGGTTAAGTATAGTTGTTTATGATTTCATTTTCTTTATTTTTAATAGGAACCATAAAATGCCAAAGTAATGCTTTTTATTTACATTCCTTAGTATGAGGACTTGAGTTTAAGTTATATTACATTACTAGATCCATGAACATTTAACTAGGTCTGGTGAGTTGGCCTCTACAGATATTTAACTTTAGAAAGTAACAACTTGGTGCAGAAAATGAGAATTAATAGCAATCCGTGAGTGCTATACGCATCAGTCAGCACACATTCACATTAATTTATTTTATACTTTGTCTCTTTGACATGTTCTCAGTTTGTTTCTAGGAATAAAGACTACCAATAAGATACTGTGGTTGAATAATTTAGGGAAAATACATTATCCACAAATGATTCCCAGTATGTTGAAGTCAAAGGCCGGCGTGACTCCTAACTTTCCTCTTAACATTTCTTCAACTTTTATAATTAAGCCACTTTCCTGTTATTCTCATTTTCTTTATTTTCATTTTACTGGGTATTTCATGTCCCAAACACATTAGAAGAACAGAAACCTTTAATTAAGTTAAACCATATAAAATCAATAATAGTATTGCAGCAGCTAATTAGCAGCATTAAATTATACTCATTATTGACATAAATATTCACATTCCTAATTTTGCCAAGTAAAGAATTACACAACATTGTCATATATTCTATTCTATCAGTTAAATTAATATATATTTCTTTATTTTACTGTAACTGATAGTATATTAACTATATACTTGGTCTGCTTCTTTTAGTATTGCTACCAATGCATGACTTCTGGGTCTTTACATCACACATAGAGTTTCTGTTGTCTCTACTTAGGGTTGTCTTGCAGTCCTGTTGGGTAGGGAAGTAGTTTTCCTGTAACTATGGCTAATCTCGAGGTTTGCATTTGTTACTCTAGTCTTATGCATAAAGGCAGCTTATATTTACATTCTGTTTTTTAGCTCACAACATTCATTTACATGTTCATCTCAACACTAAAAATCAGCTATCATCTTTATTACAGAGGAAAAAGGCCTGGGAAAGAGAAATAATTTATCCAGCTAGCTACTAAATAGTAGAGGTAGAACAACATAATTAGTGCAAGAGTGTAGTGCAAACATATACTAATGCTTTAAAAAAATCATAGTGATGACAATTACATATGGTCATTGATGGAGAAGTTACACATACTTCTTTCTCCAAGTTATTTTTAAAATGATTTTTTAAATGTTGAAAAAGAATGTAACCTAACAAAAATATCGAAGCTATTCTAGAAGTCGCAATGCACATGGACTGAAGCAGGAAGAGAAAAAAACAGAGGAAACTGCTGGTAGAAGCACTTTGATGACGAGCAAGTTTCCCAAGGAAGCCTGGAGAAACTTCAAGTTTAGAGTCTTCACACAGAGTCCAAGGGGAATGGAGGACCAATATCATGGCAATTCATTTAGAACATACCCAGAACAATTGGGGTCCTTACCTTCTTTCTCTCCCTTGCTACTATATTTTTCGCTGACAGGAGAAGCTTTTGCCGTTACGGGTGGAAAAAGGAACTAATCCTTAAGGCAAGTAGGTGATCAGCTTAAGGAAAGTATGGATAAATGGATGCAGAATTAAGGCATGCTGTGGAACTGTGAGGATCCTGACCTGCTCCCATGTCCACGCTCCCCTGGGACACCTGCTTCCTGAGACTCCGCCAGTTGCCCAGACCTGCCAGTCACAGTGAGGTGGGACATGGATCTGCACAATCACAGAGGACACTTGCAACAGCTACCTATGACCCTCAGTCTCGTTCTTCACTCATCAAAGTAAACAAACAAAACACCCCCCAAATCAATCTGAAGAAAACCAGGAGCTGAACAAGAAAAATACTTAAAAAAAAGACTCTTGGGGGAAATAAAGATAATCTAGGGGACAAGAGAGAATTTAGGGAACTTAGAAAGCATACCGCATACTTCAAAAATATACTTCCTTCCAAAAAATAAAATTATGGACACATACCAGCCACAGAATAAGAATTCCTAGAAATTAATATATGATTTCTCAAATAAGTAATTTGCTAAACTGAAAAAAAATAGAATCAGCAGGGCTAAAGGCAAATAATTCAGCTGAGAAGAGGAAAAAGAAGACAGAAACTCCTAGAATGTAGAAAAAGTGGAAGGGGGATTTAAAAAATATGTGAAAAAGTAGACATGACATTCAAACCGGGAATTCCAACGTTTACCTACAGGAATCCCCTAAACACAGAACAGAGGCAGGGATAGCAAGAAAAATCAAAGACAGAAAAGTTTCCCGGAGTTAAAAAGATATAATATAAAATAGTAATGGTCAGATTGCCAAATGGGATCAATGATAAAAGACTTTTAACGAGGCGCATCCTTTTGAAATTGCACAAAACTCCTACAACCTACTAGAAAGAAAAAAATGTCAAGGTTATTCACAGAAGAATGAGAATCTGACTGATATCAGACTTTTTAATCAGTAACACTGGATGCTTAAAATCAAGTGATATTCAAATGAACTGTAAAAAAAACCCAACTAAAAATGAAGGCAGAAAGGGAGAGGCAGTGTTAGTGTACAAAATTCCTGACTTCTATTGTAGGACATCAAGAGATAACGTTCAAGGTTTAGAGAATGAACTACTGTTTACAGTCACAATGGCAATCAGAAGATCTCCTAGAGAACAGCAGTTATTAAAATAGTTCTCATGGGGATTTGAGACTGGAGATGGGGTTAAGGCAGAAGACTTTTATTTTGGTCCATTTGGCTTGATTTTTTTTTTTTACCATGTGCAGGTGTTACTTTAAATAAAAGTAATAAAATCACCATTCATTCAAAAATACACATTGCATGCCTACTCTGCGGTACCAAGTTTTCAGGGCACTGGGGAAATATCAAAGGCAGCAGACAAACCAAAGTTCCCATACTTTTAGACTTTGTACTCTTGTGGAAGGAGACAGAAAACAAAACAAAATTTTGCCACTGTTGACATTTTGAGCCAGATAATTCTTTGTTGCATTGGAGGTACTTAGCAGCATCCCTGGTCTCTACACATTAGCTGTTAGTAGCTCTTGACCACTTATGATAATTAAAATGTCTCCAGACATTTCCAAATGACCCCTGGCAAAGCGGGCAAGTTGCCCCTGGTTAAGAACAACTGGTATAGGATTTAGCTCTGGGGCCAGACAGACTGGGTTTTGCTTTGAGATTATCAGCTCTTTATCTTTGAGACATAGAGTTAACATCGCTAAACCTCATTTCCTCTCCTGTAAAATGGGGATAAAAAAACTATTTACACAGTTTTATCCTCCTTTTCTTTCTCCCTCCCCTCTTTCTTTTTAAACAATCACATGAGAAAATTTATGTACTAGGCATATAATATGCATTAAGTAAAGTAAGAACTATTATTATTTTAATTTTAATTGCAGTAACGATGAGGAGGAAGAAAAGGCGAGAAGCCTGTAGAGTGGAGGGTGTGTGCCAATGGTGAGCGAGGGATAAGAAGTCTCCGTAGTCCTTGAAAGTTTGGGTGAGGGGTCTGCTTATGCTCGGGAATGGCACTTCCCAATAAAACACTGTGATTATGGAAAGGTGCTATAATATATAATGTTCTATGGAAATAACTGGCTATGGAGCACTTAAGATGTGGCTAGTATGACCAAAGAGATAAAATATTAATTACTTTTAAAAAATAATTTAAATTTAAATAATTGCATAGGTCTAGATTCTACCATATTTATTAGCCAGAAGAGCTCAAGAGAGCAAATGAGAACCACTGAAGGGAGAAAAATGGAAACTACAAAGAAGGGTGCTACAGTTTGTCTGGGAGATTAACGGGGTGATGGTATTCAGGGCAGAGAAGCCAGATAAAAGCATTTCTGTAACCCTGACGTGTTATAACGAGAGCCTGGATGAGGGAGGGGGAAAGGAGAATTTGAGGAAGAGGTGGGCCACCGAAGCAAGCATGTCCTCAGTGGCCCCATCCCTGTGGGTATCTGCCTTGAGACAGCTAACCTCAACCCTAACCCGACTCAGTAGCCTCTGAGGTGGGTATTTTCTTTTTACATGCTACCCTCCTGTCTACATCTGAGATCAGGACTGGGATTCACAGCTTCCAGCTCAAAGTTCTTCTTTATAAGCTCTTATACTAATAGGCAAATCATAACACCTGCTTTTAAAAATATTTCTCCATAAATCTGACTTCTGAAGCTATAAATTACTTTCTTTACTATCTCAGGCTCTTGCTGAGTTATGGATCACTTGCCTAAAATTCTCTGAAACAGAATTAAACAATGGATTCTTATTATTAATCTACCCTCTGTCAAATGTTTTTAAGTCAGTAAGATTATATTTTCTATGATATATTTAGCCTATCTTCTTTGCATATTTATATGTTTAAAACTGTTTCAGTAGTAACTGTTATTTTTCACTACAGTTTACTGAGCTCTGCGTCACACTGTCTTAGGACCCTACATTCTGGAGTCTTTTGGGAGAGCAGGGTAATCCACTTGGTGAAGGTCGGGGCTACCCTGGAATGGGTTATTTAATTTAGAAATCAAATGCACTATTAAAATTGCGTAGATTTAAGACAATATACTCATTTATCTGTTCTGACTGCCCAGTAGTTGACAGTAAAAGGTTCTGGAGTCAGAAGAAGGACATGAGTTTCAGGTTTACCATTTTCTAGTGGAGCAACTTGGATAGGCCATTTGCAGTCTTTTAACTTTTGTTTTCTCATCTGTAATAGATATAACCAGATCTGCCATTCTCATCCCAGGGACTACTGTGAGCTTTGGGATGTCATGTATTAGAAAATGCTTTCTATAACGTAAAAAGTAGTACAGAATGTGTTTTTCTTAAAGTTGGATTGGAACTTAACTGGTTGCATTATTCCAACAACTTTATAATCTAAAGTCCACATCCTGGTTCTTTTTGTGAGCATAATATACAACGCAGAACTAAAAATGCATGCACACATTAAGCTATATATTCCATTTATTATTTCCCTTTGATCTATTGGACTATTCACCACCTTGTAGAGGAAAAATACAGTGCTCTGACCAGACGTATATGAGTTACACAGGCCCATGAGTTCTAAGCGGGATTTTCAAAATTTTTTCATTGTTAGATCTCAATACCAATGTAATCTTACAAATCAGTAATTTTAAGGCTTTCTGTCCCCATGGTTTAAAGTACAAGCAGTCTAGTTATGTTTTTCTTTGAGATTCTAGAATATCACAAATTCACTGCAATATGTTCAAAACCATGCTAACCAGTTGCTCTTAGGCAATGTATGAAAAGAATCTTTAATGCCACTGTATTGTATCTTATTCTGTATACATAACTCTGAAATCTTACCAGAAGAAAATTCTACAAAAAGCAAGAAAATATTTTTAAAGAAAACTAAGTATAAACATTGCTAAACTTGGAAATAAAATATGAGATCTTCCTGGAAAAATAAAAATCATTTCCTAAGTTCTTACACAATGCGAAGAAATATTATTTTGGTTGTAATGTGTTAAATGGAGTAGCTTTGTTTTAACAATTGCCAGATGTGGATCAATGTACTTCCGGCTGTTTTAAATGGTCATAATCCAGAGTCATTAACACCAGGAGAGAATCTGAAGAAAGGTTAATTCAAACCATCCGAGACAGACTCCAATGAAACACACACACACACACACACACACACACACACACACACACAGAGGACTGATTCAGACTTTTTTTTGAGAGAGAGAGACAGGGAGAATTTGTGTAAGAAAGGTCAGGAATTACCCTCTGCTACTCTGAGACTCTTAACTATTGTACATAGTTAAAGGGCATAAGGGCATAGGCATGGTGTCCAAAATATGGAAATTTTACCCATTCCAGTTCTGCCATGCAAAGAAGACTAGTGCTATCTATTACAGAAAGACTGGCGTTACACACACACACTCACACACAATGCTCCTTCTTTCAGCTTCCATTTGGCAGACGCATCAAGGGCACTTTCTGTGTAGACAACACAGGGGGTGCTCAGACACCTAGGACATGCTTTCTCTCCTCAAAGACATGTTCTAAATGTTCTCCTTGAAGAAGTGTGGCTATCAATTTAAATTGACTTCTGTTCATATAACTAATGTGATATTTCACTGGAAATTTTAAAGCTCATAATGACACTGCTTATGTCTACCGGGCTGTTTAAATAAACACCAAATTACAAAATGACAGTGACGAGATCCAGTGATCCAGACCTAGAGATAGAACCAGACCTTTAAACAAAGGATAAATATGAATAAGTATAAGGACATCACAGATGTTTCCTATGCACTTAAGCTGTTTTCCTTGATGGATGAGTAAGCTGCATTTATTGAATTTGTTATTTTTTATCTTACAGCTGCGGAACTGTGGTGTGGGAGGAAGCAAACAGGTAAATGTTCCCAAGTTCCTGTAGCTACAAAGGAGCGTTGAGAGGCAGAGCCTAGCAGTGGAGGCAGAAAGACAATGCCCCTCCAAAAGAATCTGTCAAGGCTTTTTGTGAGCACTTAGCCCCTGTGAATGCTCTAATTGTCTATAAACACAGGCATCCTTCCTTCAGAAGAAAGCAGGTGCCGTCATCAACCAGAACAGTCCTCCAAAAAGAAGCGATTCTGTTGGGAAAAATGCATTCCTTAAATCAGAGACTGCCCTCAAAAGTTCCCTCTGGCTTAAAGTAGAGTCCTCCAAAGCTTGGATTAAGATGTGAGAGGCCAGAAGACGGCATGTGAAGACCCAGAAGCTTCGCTACTAAGCACAGAGGAACATGAGACGTCAAGAGCCAGGGGGGCAGAAAATTTAGGAGGCCGGTGCTATGCTGAACATGCAGGCAGAGAGGGGTCCCAGGAAAAGTCCAAAGAAATTACCAAGGAAAAGTCCAAAGAAATCACGAAGCAGGGAACAGAACTGGAGTTAAGAACTCGGCCGAGAATTGTGTGCAATCGCATCCCCAAACCTGAGCCACAAGGATTCATGACATGGCATAACAGGCACTGAGCACCGGTAGGACGAACGAAATGTCGGTAGCTCCTTAGGGCTGCTTTAATGGATCTTTCATAAAACATGTGGAGTCAGGACAACTCAGAAGAGGAGCAACTCTCTCTCTCACCAGCAAAGAGGCTGAAAAGTATGTAGTACTTGCTGCTGCAGGAAGAGAAGGGCTCACATTTGACTTGCTCATAACGACTTCTCCAATCATCTAAGTTTTCTTGTTGGGATATTAGCCTTTAAACCTCTAATCAAAACATGGTCCACAGACCAGCAGGGGCAACATCACCTGGGAGCTTGTTAAAGAACCTCAGGCCTGTCCTCAGACCTACTCACTCTGAATCCGCGTTTTAGTAAGCTCTCAGCTGATCCCTCTGTGTTGTAAAGTTTGAAAAGCTTATCTCCCAGCATCTTTTCTTACCACCTTATCATCCATTCTCTGCACCGCTGCCTGAGGAATCTTTTAATTTCATTTGTTTACCCACTTATTATTCCCCCTGCCCCCAGCAGGAACGCTCCGTGGGGCAGGGACAAGGCACGGGACGTGCCCCGCTAATTCAGCCAGCCTTTACTGACTGTCTGCTGCTATCTACCGGGCGGTGTGCTGGAGACCAGGCAAACAATAAAAACAAGAGACGGCTTCTTTCCTCAAGTAGGGTTTCGCTACCTTTCTCTCTTCACTTTCCCACTTACCAAATTCAAACATTAGAGTCACCATTGAGTCCTTCTGCTTTTCACTCCTCCTGCCAATCAAGGGCTGGCTGTTCTCTGTATGTAAGTTTAAGCTCAAAAAGCATCTCTTATTGTCATGATCTCTTGTTTCCGGATCACAATCAACAGTCTCTTTGAACCTTCGTTTTCTCCTAAATTATTTCAAAGTGATGCTTTCTTCAACATGCTCTCACCCCCAACTCTAATTTATCTCACACAGCTATAAAAAAAAAAAAGGCATCTGAAAATGCAGTTGAGGTCATAATGGTCTTTTATTCAATATACACCCAATACCTTCCAGTTGAATACTGGAAAAAAAAAACAAAAACAAACTCCTAACTTGGCATTTAAGGTCTGTTGCCAATATATTAGGTCGACTGAGTAAAATTTTTATTTCGTAGTTCGTAGATAGAACCAGACCTTTAAACAAAGGATAAATACGAATAAGTATAAGGACATCACAGATGTCCTTAAAAATAATAGATTATCCATTTCATATGCTACAACCTAACAGTATTCACGTACCTTTCCACTCTTATCGTCTATGAATCCCCTTCTGTCCTGCACTCTAGAATACAAATGAGATCAGTCTACACTTTCCAAGCCTGTTCTCTTCCTTTGGTTCCTTTGCTAATGTTTGTTCTTCTTGGAGCTCCTCCATACATTATCTCTCCCTTGAATACTTCTATTCATCCCTAAGCTCCATCTCAAAAGACTGACACTCCATGATGTATTTCCTGTTGAGTTCCTTCTCAATTGTTAGGAAGCCTGCCATGCAATGAAGCCCCTTAAGAAATTATTCATGTGTCTCTTACAGCACCAGAGAGCATTGGTGCTACTTCCTGTCTTATTCTGCTATACGCACTGAGCTCCAAAAGTGTTTTGTTGTGTATATTCTTTTGCAAGTAGAACATCTTAATACGTATTTGTGTGATTGTTAGTGCCTTCAGTTATTTTTTTGGGTTAGTAAGTTTTACTTAAGTTTGAATGTGATACTTTCTCAGTGTTTATGATACTGTTACCTGCTTGTTTATTATTTTAGCCATTTGAAAGTTCGTCATTAAATAACAAAAAAAAAAACTTTTACAAGATATGGTATCTCTTCTGCTATCTAGCACCTGAATTCTCTAGTTAATTCTCTTGTATAGATTACACAGTCCAGTAATGTAACTTCACTGTAATGACATAGAAGATGCTTTATTAATTCCCTTTAAAATTTCCTCACTTATCTAATGTTACTCCTTAAAGAAGAAAGCTCCTCAGATCAAATAGAAAAGATATATTAAAAACATAAACTATACCAAAGCTTGAATATTATAGCAAAGTATTTGAAGATATATTTACCTCTTCATTATGTATTTCAAAGCAATAATCTACCAGCATACCATTCTAACCTTATTGCAGCATCGTATATATCATGTGCATAAATGAAACACTGAAACAAGAACTGTGAGCCAAAAACTTACTAGAAAAAAATGTAGTGTGCTGTGGTTAATATGAAGGACTTTGGGCCAGTCTTGTGTTGATTGCCCAGCTGGAGTCTCAGTTCGTTCATCTGTAAAATGGACACCGTGCTCACTTCCCAGGAGTGTGGCAAGAGTTAAAATGAGATGACATGTACTAAGGGCTTAGAATATTATCTGGCACATTGTCAACAAAAATTACAGTTTTATTAATAAGGGTAAATGACAACAAAAAAGAACAAATTCTTCTAAAGCCATTATGATTCTAGAAGTTTCTTTATAGATCCCTTAAATATATATGCATAAAATGATGTCATACTTAAGTAGTCCATAATGAGCACGAAAGTGTTTAAGAAGACTATGACATCATTTCCAGTGTTACATTTAGAAGGAGAGAGAGAGCAACGGCCTCCTCCCCTCTCCTGCAGCAAAGCCTTGGCTGAAGCCAAGAAGAGCAGTAAACAATGTCGAGCCTGGGATATTTAGGAAGTGTCCATAAAGCAAAACTCATGCTGCAGTTTGGCCTCTTTCCCCAGCTGATGAAAGTGAAAGGGACATTTCAAAAATTCTTTCCATCTTAACCTAACAGCAGAAAAATGCTTTTCCATGGAGCCCGGAGAAATTTTTACACATGGTTTGCCTGTTTTTCTACCTGGCATTGCCTAATTTGTTACCATAAATTAGGGATTTTAATGAACATTTTGACTATTTTTTAAAATTTGTGCTGTCTGCTTTACAGTGTGTAATGTCATGAAAAACAAGAACAAAAAAGTAATGGGAAAAATGCAGATTTCCTATCAAATTTATTTATCCATCAAATAATTAAATAAATACTCATTGAACTACTGTGCTCAAGACATGCTACGTGCTAAAGATACAAGTGAAAAATCAATAAAAGAATTTAGTGCCAAAACTAATGCCCAGACAGATGTTATTGGTTAGAAAAACCATGATTCAGATACCTGACTCTTTTAGAGTCCAGTATTCAAATCTTATTCTTATTTGACAACGTAACAGACTATTTGAATAAACTCTGGTTTATTACACAAAATCTGTCAACACACACCTACATGAATTTTTAAATGGTGCAAGAAGCTCTTGGTGAGGTAATATGCCGCTACTCTAGTTCCAGTTCTTATTGACAGTCTAGTGAAGACTCTTTTTTTGGTGGATAAATAATAACTTGATCCTTTTTCAATTTATCTAAATACCCTAGCATTCAAAATTAATGTAATGATTTCCTAATGAGTCTGAAAAGTTAGACACAGAGTCTCATTTGAAATATATACTGTATGGATTTAGTTAGATGGGAAAAGAGCAAATAGAGGGGGTTTTTAACCAAATATAAAATATTTTCATCTAGTATGAGCGAAAGCTAAAAAGACCATGGTCTCAAGGACCTTACAATATTCAGGGGAAATGGAAAGTTCTGTTTGGAGATTTCATACATGATTCCACTGACTAATTTCTGAGGGAACAGTACAATATACTTCATGTAGCTCTGAATACATGAAAAGAATCTAACAGACTAGTCTATTAGATTTTGTTCAATATCTGAAATAATGCAGTTTTCTTTTTTTAGAGCAGAGTGCTTTATTTTAACAAATTCATTTTCTTGTGCAAAAAATAGTATATGATGCTGCCTACACTTTGGAAGGGTGGTGACAGTGACATCTGCCCCTCCCCCCTCCCACAATAACCACCCACAGAAGCAAGGCTTTTTACTAAGTGTTTGTGGAACGAATAAATTAACGTTCTCATAATTACCCATTGTGGAGAAAATTAAACAAGGACAATGCATTAGTCTCTCAACTGCTGCAAAGAGTCATGCTCGCAGGTGTAAACTCGCTTCTGATATTGCAGGATCAGTAGTTGAACGTTAGCCATTTTTTTAGTAAAAAAAAACAAAAAACCTTACTGCGTAAAATATTTTGGACAGGTAGTCTTGAGGGCAAATACTATGAGAATGCCAAGGAAAGGCTTAAAGACGTTATTGATCTTCTTTCAGCAATTCAGAAAACGTCTTCCATTTTTTTAAAACCAAATTACAAATGAAGGTTTTATTGACAGGAGTCTACGTTAAAGTCAAAGATAACCTCAAAGAATTAAAGAAAAATGTAATATCCATACTTGCCATCTCCAATCAATATACATCCTGATGCTGAATTTGAAAATTAATATTTTTTCCCATGAGGCATAAGGCCTGGGTTCAATGGATTAAACTGCTTTCATGGCAAGATGAAGGATTACTTTCTCATGCTGTCAATGCAAAATAAAGCGTATGTAAAATCAGTTCTTTTAATAGCTAAAAACCTCAGCCTTTAAATATATCTGTCGCTAAAGCATCTGTGAAGATGTTACAAGCTTTTATTCGCAAAACCCAACAATACTGAGTCATCCCTGGGCTTTCTTCTCTAGCGCCCATTCTACCTGGGAAGGGCAAGCCATTTCATTTAGCCACTTTGAAAAAGATCACTTCTTTGCAGGATTTCCTCAGATAGTATCAATACTTAGAATATTTCCCTTAAATTCAAATTATTGAATTTTTATTAACATAGAGAATTTTGCACATCCTTTAGCCGTTATGAAAAAAATCCAACAATAAGTCAGACATAGTAATATTTGTTAATAACTTGCAATACTGGCAAAAGACACAATTCTTTAGATATCTAATCAAAACAGCCTTGGATAACGGGATTCTCAGCCTAGGAATCATACATTCTGTAGACAATGATCAATGTAGGCTTAAGGAGAAAAGACCAGCCACAGAGATATTACTTCAAATAAAAACATTCCAATTCCTCCTTGATTTTCCTTCATTTAAACATCCAAATGAAACATGTGGTACCTTTTAATTTTCTGAATGAGTGGTTCCCAATCAATGTTTCCTCGGTTAGAGACAACAAACTGAAGAATCTACCGAAACAAAACAAAAGGAAAAAAATACATATATAGATTTGTCAACTAAATATTGAAAATTGTAACTCACCAGTAAGCAAATGCATTCTTTACATCCAGACAATAAATCTATGTCTTGAGATCTGTAGTGCAAACAATGCAGTAGTTCAATTTTTAGGAAGCTCATTAATGAATTCTAAAGCATTTTACTTTGAGATCACATAAAGCAGATCCCTTGGAAAACAGATTAAAAATAAAACAAAATTAAAATTAAAAACCCCCGAACCATTACCAGTGCTTATGCCGCGATACCACCCAAGTCTAGCCTTTACGGGCTGCCGCTGCGGAGTCCTTCTCCCGGAGCATTATCCCCACAGGCTGGCTCTAGCTCTGGCTCTCTAGCTCCAGACAGACTGCAATCTGCAAGCCGCTAGCTCCTGCCTGTGTGTATCAGGGAAAGGGGAGCTGCAAATTAGAAAAAGTCCCCGCAGTGGCGAAAAGGAAAATAAGGCGAGTGGGAGAGGGAGAGAGAGCTCACTAGCCTCAGAATTTTCGAGAATGATGACAAGCCACCCAGCTCCGCCATCATTCACTGACAATAAGGCGCAGCCCTGGCTTATGATTCAGTGGTTTGCCGTAGGGGCTTCTGGTACCAAACGCCTGACGGGCATTTTAATTGCTTCCATCCAAGTGTGTCCCCAGGAGTCGAGTCTATAAGCATCATCTGGTCTCCTTTGTGCTAATGCCAGACACACACACACACACACACTCACTCACTCGCACACACAGTGCTTAAGCAGAGCGGCAGCTTTCCGGCATATAGGATTACAAATAAGTTAGGCTCCACAAACTGGATGTGACTAAATGTCAGTTTATGGGAATTTTTGTTATCTGCATCAATGACAACAGAGATTCTTTAATGTTTTGTCACTGGCAGATAATTACAATATTTTAAAACCGAGTACTGCATATTGCTTATTTATATTCCAAAAGAAATAACCATGCTCATTAGAAAAATGCATATGCTTATGTATATTTTCTTACGAAAAAAAATCAGTCCATTTTTAATTGTGATAATTACACACTGGAAATGTTTTCCTTACAAGGGAGAATGCATCAAGAAATAGAAGATTAGAAAACCAAGGTTGATCTGTAATTTCCGTGGGCAATCAATTTTATTCTGTTCATACACAAAAGCAAAGGAAGGTGGCAGCCAGCTTCAGTCCTGGGACTTTGCAGTCCCTGAGGGCCAAGGAAGGGAACTGAATCTCTGGCATAATCAGTATCCCCTTTATGTTAGCAACTGAAATTAACCATTGAATATCCCTGTTTTACAGTGCCCCTTATGTAGGGAGGTTAAATGGGGAATAAATCTCTGCATTTATTTCCTGGTCAAAAGGAATGGGAAAAATGTTAATAAATTAATTAATCTGTGCAGCATTGTTAGCTCCCTGCATCAGCGAATAAAAGCAAATTCAATGTGCACCAAAAGGGCCGACTGTGAAAAAGGTTGCTGGGAGGGTGCATCACCATGGTTACTGCAAACAGAAAGTATGGAGGAAAATAAGGTGATGATAGAAAAAAAGAAAAAAGATTACAGTGGAGTCAATTTAGAGACCTTTGATATGCTTCATTCTTCTCCTTCTGGAAAGAATTGTCTCAGATTTATACCATATTTTAAATGCACTAGAACCAATTTGCATTCTCCGTTTAGCCGCCTTTCTTCTCCATTTTTTGATCATTAGCTAATTTTGCTTTCATAAATATTCAAATTATGGTTCTTCCATAGGAGATGGGTCCTGCTACTCCATGTCTCTGTCCATATCCTGGACTCGTGAGCACCACTCAGCCTGTTCCACACCCTTTGTTTCATAGGCGGAAAAGCCGAGGCCCAGGGAACCTGACAGAGGCCAAGCGGAGTGGGGACCCCACAAAGACACTATCCTCGCTTCCTGACTCAGGTTCCCTGCGTTTCTTCTGTCACCAAGTGACTTTCTTTCCATGATCTCTCCCTCTCTGTTTGCAAACAAAACAGATTCTAGAAGCATCCTTTGTCTTTGATTTTGTGACCTCTCTTTTATTTGCTAAAGCAGGTCTCCCTGTCTAAGTGCTTTGTAATCATTCGGAGAACCAGTTTTGCTTAATATCTGTGACGTAATGGACTGGAGGGATGAAGAATGTGGGGTGATTATGTCACTGCTTTTCTTTCATTTCCAGTCTCGCAATCAGGTGAATCAAGCATGACGGCCCTTCTGTGAACCTATCTTGTTGAGCCTGAACTCAGTGATCATATAGTAGATATTCTATCATCCCTGGCATCATTCTTTCTGCAAGCATGAAACTGGGCAATTGCATGAGAAAAGATGAAATACTGCTATTTGCAACAACATGGATGAATCCGGAGAATATCATGCTAAGCGAACTAAGTCAGATAAATAAAGTCCAGGAACTGTATGATTTCACTCCTGTGTGGAATATAAAACTGAAATCAACAAACGAACAAAAACTCATAGACACAGACAACTGTATGGTGGTTATCTGAGGGGAGAAAGGGGGTGGGGGGAAATAGAAAGAGTAAAGGGAATCAAATACAGGGTGACTGATGGAAGGAGACTTGACTTTGGGTGGTGCACCCACAATGCAATGTACTGATGATGTATTATAGAATTGGACACTTGAAAACTATATAATTTTAATAATCTATGTCACTCCAATTAATTTAATAAAATTTTAAAAAAGAAATCAGGCAACTGAATTGAGTTGGCCTCCCAAGGTTCCTCCTAGTTATAAGTAATATGAAACTTCTTAGGATTACCCAAAATGATGAAGCCAGAAAATCAAAAGCCCAGGTAACATTTTTTTTTAAAAAAATCACTCAAGAACAATTACTGGGGGGGTGTAATATTTGTTAAAATCTTCCTGAGTTACTCAATACAAAATTGTAATGAGGATTTTGACCTTCATATTTTACTGTTTTTATTTCCTTTGTAAAGTGTTTTTTCGATATTCAGTTCCTATGACTCATCTACAGGTCAGGGCATATTGCCTTTTCAGATGTCCAAAATACAGCTGCTGCCACCACTACTATTCTCTGCCCCCAACTATAAAAGAAATAAATCGCATTTTCAAAAAACATGATTACCCTAGGTAACAATTACAAAAGATTTCAGGTTTCAGTGAATCCTACATGCTGTTTAGGGTATTCCTTGCCTCCAAAAAGTATACCTTTAAACAGATCATTCTGTTAGATGTCTATTTTTCTTAAGTGATTTTAAACACTAAGGTTATTTTTCAAAGCAAGTGGTTTATTTTAATATACTGTCATCTGTTGCTCACTTCTAAGCATGAAAAATGATGCATATGACTGTCATTTCTTGAAACATGAATCATAGTTTATTAAGATCTCATAAAGCACACATACTAGTTCTGGTCAGCCTCAAAAAATAGTATAGCTTCCACAAATATTTAATACTCTTTGGGAGCCATTTAACATTTGGGATTCCTGGTACATTCAATGAGATGTGTTGGTAGAGTCCTTTTCTTTTTCCCATTGGTTAGTCATGAGCTATTACTTTAACATGCCCGTTGTAAAATGAGCACAGTATGCAAAATATACTTTCTGCCTTTAATGGTGTTATATGCTAAGAATATAAGATGATAGATAATTGAAAGACTTTCATGGTTTTTTTAGAGTATTCATATTTATGCTTGAACCTAAACTGTAGTCTTTTCTTACCCTTCCTCTCTTTGACAATATTCTAGACACTGGCTTAACACCATTCATCAGCTCATTTTCCCAGTTTTGATGACTCACCGACATATATTTCAGACATTCGATAGGTTCTAGGAATTGGGATAAAAGGAAACAAAATTTCTTCCTTCAGGAACTTCAATGATAGTGGGAAAAAAACATAGAAGTAAAAGAAACCAACTTCGCACTTCGTTTTCTCACTTTGCTCAGACACTATGTCTCTGCCCCTCTGTTATAATCTGCTTCATCTCAGATCCTGATCTGTAAGAATCTGATTTAACTTTGTCCCCAAATTCAGTTAGCTTACTCTGGTGGTTTTTCTGGAAGAGCTTGTATTCATTTCCTAAATGTATTGGTCTGTGTGCGTGCATATCACTCTTCAAGCTCTTTAGGAGTGAATGATGGGTGTATATCTCCCTTACCTCCAGGAAGCCTGGTCACATATCACCTTCCCACCCACGGCTTTCCTGACTGCCACAGTGAAAACTGCAGCCACGTCCCTTCCACTGCCCTGCACCCCTGCTACATGTTCTCTTTTTCCCATAGTACTTATCACTTTCTATCATACCACATTTTATTTATTATGTGTATGTGCCTCACTCTACTAGTTCCATAAGGAAGTATCTTTACATGTTGGGGACACTGGTGTATCCAAAGCACCTAAAACAGTACCTGGAAAATACAGGCACTCAACGTTTCGTAAAGGAAAAAAATGTGAACATTATATTAGTCGGTGAACTGGAGTGTTTAAGCACAAGGAAAGTCTTTGTATTCTATATTGATTTCCTTGTTTTATATACGGGGGTGGGGGGGGAGTGGATTTACAGTATGCAGAACACAAAGTTTATTCTTGTGTTATTATTTATTATCATATTATTTTCCATACAAACAATTATAAACCTACTTTTGCCCCACCCTGCATTATTCTGAACTGTACAACATTGAAATTATAGTACCTTTTACCTACAAAATGGCAATTTCATATGATTTAGCCTAATACCTGAAGAAGCTATAAAGGAGGCAGAACTGAGTGGAAAGAGATATATAAAGTGCCCTAGTCTCAGGCAGGACAAGTCTTTAATGGCCACTCATTAAACTATGACAAGTTTCAAATTCAACTTATGGTACCTCCCAGGATATTACAAATTAATAGAAGCATGGTTCCAAAAGCCATTGATTGTTTTAAGGCCATGAGGCTCTATAATTCATTTAAAGATCTAAAAATCTGTTAGAGTTATTTCTTGAATTACTTGAAAAATTCAATAACGGGCCTCTAAATCTCATTTATTTTAAATTTATATGAGACAATGAATTCAACATAATATCATCAATGAAAAAAACATGCTCTAGAGGATTCCTGATTACTGGGATAAATAATAACTGGCCAGGAGTTAAAAGAAAATCATCCCGATAATAAACTTAAGTAAATCACTCATGTGGCTTTCTTTAGTTTTTCATAGAAAATTGCCAAATTAACCACACATCATCAACAAAGCTAAATTATTCATTATAAAAATGAAATAATTTGCAAAGCTCATGTAAAGAATTTTGAAAGTAGATAATGAATAAATTTATTAGCAAAGGACAAAAATTCACCCCCTTCCAAAACTTCTGGAATCACTTGACTCCTGCCCCAAATTTCTCTTGACATGATTGAAGAAGACAGACTATATTCATTAGCTTATTGTGTACTTCACATTTTATTTATTTTTAGTAGGTTTTCTCTGCTACTGAGCTGGATTATTTACTATTTTAAGTTCGAAAATAGATTGGTATTGTCTAGGCCCCAAATCCTATAATTACTTGCCTTACTTTATATCTATTTTAACAGGCTTTTACGCATATGACACAGTAAGAAATATTTTAAGTCAAAATATTCAGTATCTCCATGGAACTTAGATGATGAATGAATCAGAAATAAGTATCTTTATAAAGAAGCAAAGAGCATACTGACATAGGTGCCACCTGTGGTCATCTTTGACATCTTCACTGTGACTTTGATTTAACTTGGCCTGAAGTGGGAGGAATGAATGTATTCTAAGCAAGTAGGATGAGGAATAAGACAAGATAACTGGACCACTTTCCAACTGCTTTTGAATCATCCTTTAACCCTCCTCAGTCATTCTCAGAGTTTGGCTTCACAATTTCATTTTAAATCTTAGCGCGGTGATTGTCTCTAAATATCAGTTATAGTCTTATTCAAACATTAGGATAAAATATATTTTAAATTATTTTTGGATTATGTACCCTTTTGAACCTCAGAAAGATTAATATTTCACTGGAAATTTTGCAGGGGTGTTTTTAAAAATATTACACTCTTGGTTTTTCTTTATATCATCAGTGTTTTTATTTCACTTATCAAGGTGAAGCCAAAAAGATTATGTAAATAGAGAGAGAGGAAGGCGTGCCTAGGGGGAGGGGAGAGGGAGTTTTTCTTTCTGTCAGTTCTCAAAATAACGTTTGGCTGCAATTTAGTGAAATAGCTAGCACAAAGGCCATATTTAGGTTTTGTATGCCATTAACAATCTAGGCTTAGGATATGATAGTAACCAAAGGTCCATTCTGCTCATATACTTTCACCAAAGCAAACTAAACCAAACTTCCTTTCTAAAAGTTCTTTTTAAAAACAGTATCATTGAACTGCAACTATGAAAAATAATTGCTACTTCAATTCATCAAGTCATAATCTTATTATGCTTGAAGGACTATGTTGAGAACACAAAGCTATCCAGATATTGAAAAGAAAACAGTAATTGCGGAACAAATGAAATGCGCATCTAATGTTGGTGGGGGTGTACATTAATATGACCACTTTTGAAAACTGTTTGGCAATATCTAGTAAAGCTAAATGTGTACCCTGTGAACCAGCAATTCCACTTCTAGACATACACCCAGGAGAACCGAGTCCATGTCTCTATGCAAACACGTTTACAAAAGATTCTTAGTCGCTTTATTCGTAATTGCATAAGATTGGAATCCATTCAAATGCTCATCAACAGTAGAGTGGATTGTGGTATATTCACAGAATAGATTACTACACACAAAAACAAAGATTGAATGAAAAAGTTACTGTTACATGCAACTGCACGGGTGACTTCCACAGGCATAATGATGAGTGAAAGCAGCAGGCACAAAAGAGTGCACTTCCATCTGTGTTCTTCCATCGATATGGAGTGGGAGCGCGGACGAAACTAACATCCAGAGATTGAAGTCCGAGGGATGTTCACCTCTGTGGGATTCAGATGGAGGGTGTATTGACTAGGAAGGACTAAAATGTTTTCTTAACATGGGTGGCAGTGACGTGGGGGATACAATTAAGATATGTGTACTTTATTAAGGTATGTTACAGCTCAGTAATAATTAATAAGAAGATATTATGGTGCCGTTGGTTTAGAAACTCTTTATTCAAAACGAATATTTGGACCTGCAGTGAATATTATTCCAAAGAGTTCTGGTATGAACATACATTTTGCAAATGTGCCACGTTAACCATAGCTGCATAAATGAAGGCCCCATGATGGTTATGAATTTGCTAAACAAACAAGTTGTAAGGAGATATTTTCCTTAGAAGGGAGAGAACATTTTTACATGGGCTTTTAATAAATAGGCGACTGTGAAGAAAGATAGGTCCCCTAAGAATATATTAACAAGTGAAAGTACTTGTCTGTAGCTACACTTACTGAACCACAGAAGAATGGGCGTTCCGGTGCTTTCAACACTGTTCCTTTCACACAAACCCCTTGCGCATTGCCGCTCACCATAATCATCGGTTTATTACAGCAATCATATAACTCTCTTCTTCCAACCCAAATCTTACACTTTCTTTTGATCCATTTAAAGTTCTGCCCTCTTTTAGAACGACTTCCAGAACTTCCCCCAGAGTATAGGGTCACAAAGCTCTTTCCCTTCTCAGATTCACTATGATACTAAAAAAACAAAAAACAAGAAACAACAACAAAAAAAATCACCATGATGCTCTGATGCCTAATACTATATATGGCCTTGGACTGGTCTTTAGTTTATATTGAGTTATTTATTTTTAATATTGACCAATTAAAGAGGCATAAAAATGATTTAATATAAATGATTAAATACCCACAAAGCGTCGACCTCTTTGAACACAGTATTGTATTCAACAACTCTGGAGTTAAGAACCTCCACTTGACAGTTGAGAAAATAGGTCCAATTAGGGTTAGTTATTGCCAAGAACACACAGCTAAAAAGTGGCGGAGCAGAAACTCAATCCCCAGACTCCTGAGGTAATTAGTTTGTAATTCTGCCTAACACTTCTAAGGTATCAGAAGAAGTGATAAATTAAACATAGAATTAAGAATTTTCCATTTTTCTTGGACAGGTTTTTTAAACAGATGACTTATTATTCGAGGTAGTATAAAAGAGATAGTATTAGAAATAAGAATTTTACCTTCAGAATTATTTCAGAGTCCATCAGTTCATATGTAAGTGACGTATATGTGTGAACACAAGCATTCGACAGAGTTGAGGAAAACATTGTTGTTTTGTTTACTATCCAGGTGATCTATTCTTGGAAGAGCCTACAGTGTTAGAGTGGTGCATTATATGCTCATGTGCTTTTAAAGAACTTTGTTGTTTGACAATACCTGTTCATTGTGTATACTTTTTAAATATCTGTTGAAATGAACCTATGTCTTAGATGTAAGTATAGATTATAATAGTAAATTCCTGTCTTACATAGTAAAGCACTACCTTCATTTTATTATATCAAGTTGGAAATAATCAAATATCATGGGGAATCTTAAAGGTTACATCAGAAGACATTATGTCAATATCATATTATGTAATGCTTTTTGTTTAAATTAACTTAAATTTATTTATAGTTAAATTCTGGACGTAGGACACTTTTCTTCCAAGTAACTCCATTCCCACCATCAAATCTTTTCTCAAATTTTATCTTTTCAATGAGACTTAACCTGACCGGTCTATTTAATATGGTGATCTGTATGTAGTTCCCACCCCTAATTTCCTATATCTTATTTTACACAATTATTATTTTCTAATATACCATATAATTTACTTATTTATTATAGTTATTCCGTATTGTTTGTCTTTCTCCATTCATTTTTACTTTCCAGGAAGGCAAAACTCTGTTTTGTTCACTAATATATTCTAGGTACATACATAGAATTAGGCCTGGCACACAATAAATATTCACTGAAATCTCACATGCATGAATGAATAATTGAAATTATAACACTGAAATTCATGTAAAAAGCATGCATTCCCTCTTTACAAAATTCTGAATTCTGAGCTCAAAGACTTGAGTAAACTTAATTTCAGAAATCACTGGGCAAAACACTTAGGATAAGTATTTCACTAAGTTTGAGTCTTGGTTGACTATTTAAATATACAACTTTCAAGCTTTTTATTTTCGGCACATTTATAGCCATTTGAGACACCTCTCTCTTTCTTAAGACTTTTAAAAAGAGTTATCTATGTGCTTAATTTTTTTTTACAAAAATTCTTTTAGCAGTTTTTCCTACACTCATATGAATCCTTAGTTATAACTTGCATGTTTATTTGCATTCTTCCAATGAACTAAAAGTAGTACAAACTGCTTTCTTTCACTACTGAAGATATAACCAGCCTAGGAGGAAAGCATATGTACAAGAGAAATGGGCAAATCCTACTGGAAAATTAGGAGAATTGGAGTTGAGAAATTTTCACTCAATACTATTTTCATTTACTAGTAAGTCAAGCAGAATCATCTTCTGGAGTCATGATTCTTGGCTGATCTTCCCGGATGCAGGAAATGAGCCTTCATTTTATCGAACGTCTCCAGAAGTTGGAACATTACAACCTAATGAAAGACTAGATACTGGCGCAACATCAAATGTTACATTGCATGATATTAGATTTAAATTTCTGATTTCTTTTTGAAAAATGCTGTTATTTTGTTTACTGCTTTCCAAGCTTAGAAGATTAAGTTATCTCAACATTCTCCACATTCGTTCACTCCTTTAGTATTCAGCGACGTCCCAGAACTAGAGAGCTAGTGGCTCTTGAGAAGAGGCACCTAGTGCCATTCCATTTGCATTAGATAGTTTTAACCTCAGCATGACCAGGGTATCCGAAAAGGCTTTAATTCTGCAACCTCACACAGCATTTTTTTTTCAATGTAATGTTTCTAATTCAAATCATAAAACGTCTACTGTGATGACTTAACAAATGCAATATTGTATGTGGAAAACTTTAAAAATATACATATTAATTTTTTTTATGAATAGTTGAAATCCACATATCAAAAATTTATGACATCCACACTTCTCTGCTGTTCGGGGCAGGTATACTCAATGGTAAGAGCCACTAAAAATCACGTATGAAGTTTCTTAGTCTCTATTGTCCCAGTTCCTCTAATCCTTGTACCAGCAGTGCATCAAAGATGAGGGGAGAAAATTAACTATCTACGTAGATATTTATTTATAGATATTTTAAATAAAACAGCTTGTCCAAACTATAACACACTTTGAATATTTAGCACATGTTCGATGGTACATCTAAATGTGCATTGAAATCCTAAATCCTCCCATTGACAGGAACCAAAGAATACAGATGATGGAAGGTGAACTCTGATGGAGAATGGGAGCCCTTTCGTGTTTCATCCTATCATCAGATTTCTAAGCTACAAAACTCTAGATAAAAGACATCTTGGGTTTTAAATTAAAAGGAAACATTACACATGGTTAATGCCTATATGAATATTCTTTCTCAATAGTACCATCAAATTAGCTAGAAAGAGTTCACGTGGGAACAACTGTATGTGGCAATGCTTGAAGTTGCATTATATTTATGTAATTTTTCATAGTTTTGTGGCTCTTTTTCTTTTTTGTTTCTAATACTAACATGTAATCGAAAAAATAATAGTATTTTCTGTAATATTTGGAAAAATAACTGAAAAATTTTTTCTAGACATTGTCCATCTACTGTGACTCATATTTCAAATGGATTACAAAAATATGCTCTTTGCAAAAAAGTAGCCATTATAAGTATCTGGGTCAATGAAGTTGTCTGGGAGAAAAATTTTCACATCTTTAAGACCACTTAACTTTTCTTCTTAGACTGCCACATTCTTGCTGTGCTTTTAATTTTCTTCCTGTCCCATGGATACTGACAGCCTGGCAGCAGATCTCCCACCCCTGAGCAAGATGGTAGCAGGAGGAAGCATTACACTGAGCACGCCCAAAGCTGGCAAGACAAGAAGGTAGGGAAGAAAGGCCTCCTACACCCCCCGCCGCCACTTCTGGTGCCTGATTAGGGGTGGGACTAGAGGAAGGCAGGCACATGCGCCATAGAGGCAAAGATGGTGGCAGGGGTGGTGCTGTATCAAGACAGCTGTCAGTCTAGCCTGGGGAAAAGGCGGGATTGGTTGGAGGCGGGACCCACGTGAGCACGTGGACGTTTGGGCTAAGAAAAGCACCTGGTCTGACTCACACAGGAAACTAACACAAACCCAGGTGAAAGAATGAATGCTTGTGGGTTTGTGGGGCCTTCTGGCCCGGGAAGCCACGTGGCCAATGGCAGTGACCCCATATGTGGGTTCTGAGGAGAAAGCCTGAGGCCTGCTTGGATGACCACTCAGGGGCTGCCTATGGCTCTCAAGGGATAGATAGTACTTGGAATGGGCAATGGACCTCTGGACCGCCTTTGGTTTTGCTCTGGCTGTGGGTGGCTGGGCTTTCCTCTGGGTTCTGGAAGCGATGGGCTTTTGAGACCAGAATCTGCCATTCTCTCAGATTTGTGCAGCATTTGAATAAAGACCTCTTTCTTTTCTGACGAACCTCTGCCTCCAGAATTTGCCTATCAGTGGCTGTGGGTAGCTGAACACCCACTTTGATTTGGTAACACCATTCTCTATGCTTTGCTTGTCTCTTTCCAACTCTTCCTTTTCCTTTTTACTGCAACATCATGGAAAGCATGGTCAAGGAAACAGGAGAATATTTAAGAAATCATTTAGACAGACTTTCCTCTACGAAAGTCTTTGGTTTTATGTCAGTAGATGGGAAACTGCATGTATTTTATACCAACTTCTCTTTCTACAATATTTGGTAGACTCTTTTTGCATTGGCGCACAATAAATAATGTTAATTTGTTTTGTGGATGTTGACTTAGAAAAAATAGAATTGGCAATGGGGAGAAAAATATGTGGTGACTGTGGTCCTTGTACCTGGGTATCTATTTTGAATACATCAGAGTTAAAGAAGCAGAGAAAAGTGAGTAGAATTCGAAGCTTACAGATACCTTCTGCTGAAAGGCCTGTGAGCACATAGATGCCATATTAGAAAGTAGCAGAAGGTACCTCAATGATAGGTTTTTCTAGACGGTGAGAGCTGCTTATAAATTTCTTATAATTTCCTATTTTAATTTGGAGGTGTTCGAAATGTATGATTGATTAGCTAATGAGAACAAGGGCAAGTAAAGCTTGTGTTAAGTGCACAAAGAATGCACAAAAGGAAACCTTGAGGAACCGGCAGTCAGGGCATTCAGTTAAAAGCCAAGAGCAATGAAAGAAAATTTTATTTTACAACAGAGAAACATTTTTTTTAATGGAGGGCAAGGAGTGAAGGTGTGAAAAAGGATACAAACACTAAAACTGGCCCGGAGCTATTTGTGCATCACCTGAAAAAAAGCAGTAAATGAAAACTGATGGCATGTGTTAGGAGGTTTAAGACACTCAAATCAGAAGGAAAAGTAAGAAAACAGGAGGACAGAGGGGAGTTGGAGGATCAAGAGCTTTGAAAGCCAACAGGGTTTCATTTATAAACCAGTGAGCCAAACTGACAGGTGAGGCGGACTGGGGCACTTGAAAGATCTTATTCAGTGGCTGGCATTACTGAATGCCCAGCTGGGTCTGAACAAGAGGAGCTTTAAACAGAGACATTGTTCTAAAGAAATCTTAAGTTTCATGTGACCTCCAATACGGCCTTACAAACCTTGAACAGCATCAGTATTCACCAACCACCTGCAATCACAGCCTTACTCCAGAATTTGCTAGACACAGCAAGTCCTTGACAGGGAATATTTTAATTTGGATGGCTGGCCCTCTACTCTGGACGTACATGTATTGATGATATGCAAATCAGCTCAGTTCAGTCCAGTCCCATCAACAGCATAAATTAAGCACATCCTATCATGAGGATTATCTTGGAAAGAGAGAATGTCAGCCTCAATATGCCTATGGCCTGGAGGTGAATAGTCAGCAGCTTCTGAGGGAGGGAGAGTGAAAAACAAAGAGCATTTCATCCCTATTGACTGACTGGCCGCTGTCCTCCGTAGGTTAAATGCCTGATGACTTACACAAAATATCTCGGCCCAGAATAATTTTCTTTTTAAGCTCCAGCATAGGACACATGTTTTTACCAGCGAAGACAGGCTTGTGACTTCTTGTCACACATTCTAAGTAACTCAGAGTTAGTAAACAAAGAGCTAAAGGGCTCAGGAGAAAGACTGCAAAATTGTATGACCGTCAGCAAGATGAAAAGAGAACCAACCGTATGGGAAAATATACTTGCCAATGATACCTTGGACAAAGGTTTGAGCTACAAAATTTATAAAGAACTCACACGACTCCACTCTAGGAAGACAAACAATCCAATTAAAAAATGGGCAAAGGACCTGAACAGACACTTCTCCAAGGAGGACATACACAGGGCCCAGAGGCACATGAAAGGATGCTCAGCATCACTAGCCATCAGAGAGATGCAAATCAAAACCACAATGAGATACCACTTCACACCAGCCAGAATGGCCATCATAAACAAATCAACAAGTGCTGGTGAGGATGTGGAGAAAAGGGAACCCTAGTACATTGTTGGTGGGAATGCAGACTGGTGCAGCCCCTGTGGAAAACAGTTTGGAATTTCCTCAGAAAACTAAAAATGGATCTGCCTTTTAAGCCAGTGATTCCACTGCTGGGATTATACCCTAAGACTCCTGAAACATCAATTCAAAAGAACCTATGCACCCCAATGTTCACAGCAGCACAATAGCCAAGAACTGGAAGCAACCCAAGTGCCCAACAGTAAATGAGTGGATCAAAAAACTATGGTACATTTACACAATGGAATACTATGCAGCAGAAAGAAAGAAAGAGCTACTACCTGCAACAGTATGGATGGAATGGGAGAGCATTATGCTAAGTGAAATAAACCAGGCGGTGAAAGACAGATATCATACGATCTCACCTGTAAATAGAACCTAATCAATAAAATAAACAAGCAAGCAAAATATAACCAGCAACATTGAAATAAAAAACAAACTGAAAGTAACCAGAGGGGAGGACAGAGAGGGGAAGGCAGAGGAAAGGGAGGGGAAGGGTCATCAAGGAGCATGCATAAAGGACCCATCGACAAAGCCAAACGGGGAAAGATTGACGGTGGGAAGTGGGGGTGGGTGGGGCTGGGGAAAGTGGTGGCAGGAAAGTGTTGACAAAAATTTAAAAATGTGGACAGAGGGAGGCTGAGAGTAGCGTGAGAAATAAAGAAGCCAAAGAACTGGTGTGTGCAACCCATGGACATGGACTAAGAGGTATGGGAATGATGGGATGGGGTGCAGGGCAGAGAGGATAAAGGGGGAAGAAATGGGACAACTGTAATAGCATACTCAATAAAATATACAAACACACACACACACACACAATTGTATGACCAATGTGGGAAAAAAATGGGAGATTAGTATGTACCCTATGGCTGATATTTTTAAGAATTATAAGTCACAGTGAAAATAGCTAATTAAAGGATATCCAGATGTAATTCATTCTACAATGTAATTTAAAGACATTTTTAAGGGAGTTTCCAATTTCTCCCAATACAGGCTATCAAATCTTCTTATTAAGACACTATCAATGAAAAATAATTTTTAAAGTCTGGATTTAATAACATGAAGGAAAATGGTACGTATATTCTTGTGTCCTGATTATAAGTAAACTCAGCTAGTCCGGTGGTAAAACTATGTGGGGTGACTGAAGTTGTCATCTATGACAGCGGGAGTCGAAGACGACAAAGTCTTCGCGGCGAGGGGCACAGGCAAGGCAAAGGTGGTAGAAGGCATCCTGGAGTCCTGCACAGCTGCTAGGAGCTTTGAATTAAGTCGACATACCAACATATTAAATGGAAAAAGCATAAATAGAATGACATCTCTACCAAGGACAGATACACATTAAGAATGTTACAGTGAGGATGTATGGAGGTTGGGGAAATGGAAATGGAGGTCAGAGATAAAAGAAAAAATTTAAAATACTGTGAAGCAAAAAAAGGGACTTTCACATTCTGATGATCACGCCCCCACATAAGAAGATTATGAAGAACTCAGTTCTTTGCACCTATGGTTTAGAACTCCACCACCACCAACAAAAGATTATGAAATGAGACTCAGAAAAGTTATAAATTGACACCTTGCCGTCCCTGCCCCAGTACCACCAACAGGGGAATGACTGTGAAGGTGGAGGCAGGGTGGTGGCTCCTACCATTTCTAACAGACTCCACAGAGCTGTGCTAAAATGCTAGGCCTCACCTCTGTGTGATTCAATTCAGAAAGTCCAGAGGTGGCCCGCCAGGCGGCTGTGTATTTACTAAGCACCCCAGGAGATTCTAGTGCCACAGGTTCATGGAATACACTTTGAAAAAACTACTACGGAGCAGTTAAAAATTGGATTAAATTGTTCCCTCACCAAATGCAAAGGTATTCATCTCTTATGCCAATAAAACCAAGAGGGGTTCCAAAAACGACGGATAAGGGGATCGGACTATGTGTGAATGTGAATTTGTGCCAGGAACAATATAGTGAACTAGTACGATGTCTTTACGATTAAAGGGTATATTTAAATTAGAAATTTATTTTTAAAAAACATGACTTGTTTTTGTTTCCTTTTATTTTTCTGCTGCTCATTTTTCCTTTCCTATTGCCCCCTTCTTCATTAGCTACAATCAGTAATAACAGGTACTATCCAGAAAAAACAAATTGCTCTAATCAAGGACATTTTCAGATTAACTGACTTTTCATTTCACATTAACTGTTAAGAGCCATGTAAAGATGCAAACAAGATTCCAAGATTGTATTTATGACATATGTTTTAAGTAAAATCTATAAATACTGATCATAAAATTATAAAGTTGTCTCTACCATTCTTCATGTATTTCTATGACCTAGTACAAGTTCTGTACTTGTTGTCTGTGAATTGGAAGCCATAGAATAAAGATTAGTCTTTTCATTGCAAAGCAACTGTAAGGTGATTTAGTTTGAGTGAGGAGGCTAAGGGAATCCCACTAAGAGCTAGAGAAGAACTACCCTGTGATGGGATGACAAGGTCAGTGGGGCCGGGAGGTGTCTTTAATCCTAAACTGGGTTCAGATGGCCTCTGGATTGTTTCCATGGACCTCTAGACAATAAAGAGAAACATTTATCGGGAGCTTACTAAGGACTAGGCATTTTTTTTTTTAGCATTTATTTATATTAACTCAATCTGCACAGCAACTCTGTGAAGTAGTTACTATTGATATTTTCATGTTATAAACAAGAAACCAGCATACAGATGGACTAAACCACTGGATATGAACTCAGTTAACATCTGGCTGCAGATAAACTTTTAAAACTACATTCTAAAAAAATACTACACATTCTACTACTCTGTATTTTTACAATATGTATTCTGTATGTAATCTGAACTGTTCCTGTAGCAGGCAGATGGTTAAAGGCCTTTCAGAGGTTAATGTTTAGCATCCCAGTCCTCCGCTGGAAAGTTTTACAATAGGGCCACATCGATAATACACACAATATGATACGCTGGTACCTAGGGAACAGTGGAATATCTAAAGGCAATTTCGGAAACTTATTTCTTAGTCTTTTAATTTTCTGACGTGTGAATAACTAACATTAACAATTCTATTTTTAAAAATGAAATCTGTCCTAAACTTTTAAAAACTGCCTTATATTTTAAGGCCATTTGAGGAGCCAAGAAATGAGGCGCTCTGGGTTCTGGCATCTGAGCGGGTGTGGAATCACCATTGGTCTTTTGAGGAATGGATTTCAGTTTTTTGGTGCTTCATATTGATGTTGTTTGCATCAGCTCCTTTTTTAAATCCGGAGACCCCTCCATAGATACCTTTGAGATTCATGTGAACTTGCTAAAAGAGGAAAGTGATATTTTATTCCTTTAAATTACAAGGTGTTCAGGGGAGATCAATAAATTAGTGGTACTTCACACCTTGGACATTATGATAAATTTCAAAAAACAATCTTCAGAACCACATAATTTGTTGATGATTGCTTTAACATTAAAGCATATTTTCTTAAAAACATTACTAGTGGCTCAGCAAAGATATTTCGTATTTTCATTTTGGAAAGTTCACTGCAGCTTTGTTACTTTGGGAGAGCATCTGCTCATTCTTCATGACTCTGAGGTATAAGGAGTCCCTTAATTTTCCCAAGTTTATACCTTCACTATATTTTGCAATGGTAATTATCAAACCAAATGACATTTCATTGTTTATACAAAGGTCTGCGCCACCCGAGTGAGCCACTTGAGGACAAGTATTGCATTGTGTTTTGAATCCTAGCATCTAGAAGGGTGCTGGCTGTAGTAGGTGCCTCATCAATGCACCTCATAGTGTGTTGGTGGATCTGGGTAATAAGAGAAGCATGAAAGCTTTAAAAAATATTACACCTCTAAGAAAGGAAGTTAAGGAAACCAGTAACAAAGTTAGAAAATTAGTTTCAAGACTGAGCGTTTCATCCACTGATTGGCTGAATTATTTTAAAATTTTCAAATCTTCATAAGAAGTTATACTTTCTTAATATTTCTACTTAGAATATGTAAATAATAAGAGCTATGTGTGTTGGATGCTTAGTATTTGCTTACGCTATATTATTTTGTGTATAAGCACCTTACACATAAAGTAACACCTTATAAAGGAGATCTTTTTATTACTTCCATTTTACAGGTGCGCAGGTTGAGACAGAGAGGTTAGGTAACCTCCCCAAGGACAAACTGTTAGTAAACTGAAAAGCCTTTATGAACCAGGCAATCAGGTATGAACTTCTCCGAGAGCCTAGGTGCCTCTGCATATGTTTTCGAATTCTGTGTAGGAGTAGCCCGCTCTTTTCAGTTTGGGAAAATGAGGAATTTTTCAAACAGTTGAAACAGAGCCAAACCCAATCAGTCGCCTTCCTCACTTAGCCTAGCCTGCCCTGCAAACGCACAGGCATTCAACATCCCTTCCTCTGACTTTTATACAAATCACAGAAATAAAGGACATTTCAATAAAGAGCACACAGTCACATGGCCTTTGTTCTCCTCCAGCTTAGCCTGGTTCCCTATGAAAAGAGGCCTGGGACACCACTGGGTCTCTGTGAGTGTGCCTTCCTTTACTCCATCCTCGGCCCTCCTTTGCCACCACAGCCAGTCCTGGCAAAGGTTAAAGGATAAAAACTGCTGTGTCCTGGACATCTGGGCTATTTTGCTTTCCTTCCCTGAATTAACGAGATGCTAAGCATCACCTGTTTACTGAACACTATCCTCTGTCCAAGTTATCACAATCTATGGTCTCACAGGGGAATGTTATTTGAAAGATTTAATTTGAGCATATAAAGAGATGCAGCACAAGAAGGAGAGCCTTGAAGGTGAATTAAATGGCATTTCTAGTATGAATCTCAAAGATTAAATTATAGTCAAAAAGTTATGCTCTTTGTTTGTAGTAAAGTCACAGGAATCAAAACCCACAATTCATTTGTCCACAAAGAAACTCAAAAATACCACCACATAAACTCCTTCAATTAACTCCTCCACCAGGGAAAATGAAAGAAGTATATATTTACATTTTTTTAAAAAAATACCAGAGTTCTTAGTTATACTGTTCATTTAGTACCTACTTAATACATGTAAAAAAGGTAAAAACAGAAAAAAATCACACGTTTCATCATTTTTCATATAAATGTTTCCTTTTAAAAAAAGATTACAACTGATTAACAAAACACAACACCTTATTCCTTCCTATCTGAAGTGTTAAATAATTAGCAACTTTGGGGAATAGTGAGGATATAGTCTATAGTCGTTTCTGCTGTACTATTTATTGTCCTAGAGCCATAAGACAAGGAGTCACACTGTCTGTGACAGACAGCTGATCTTTCTCCTTCCTCCTCACGTGAGTCCTGTGTCTTCCACTCACTCTCTAAACGAAGAGAGACACGTAATGGAGTCACCCTTTGGCATCGCTCCCACTCAGCGGAATACATCCTGGACGATACCAGTGACAAGGAGAGTACGGTTCATTCTGCCCTGGGAACAAAGAGAACCCAGCCTTGGTTTCTAAATACCATTTACCACTAAAAACTTCTTGGAAAAATGTGGGTGACCCCAGATCTGAAACAGGGCAAGCAGAGAGTCCCCGGAATCATGTGGCACCAGAAAACAGGTAAGTGTGGAAGATTAATGGGCTTTGCCAAAAAGATACCACGACTGTCACAGCGGGATTACCAGTGGCCAAATTTGAGATAATTTAGGCATCAAATATAATAATGATGACACTAGATTATAAGACACTGAATAAAACAAAATCCATGAGTCTATAGTGACACTCTGATGGGGTGGTGAGGGAAGGATGGAAGGGAGGAGAGAAAAAGAAACCCAGAGAATGAAGGGAGTGGTGGGAATGTCTTCTTTAGAGAAGAATGCTAGTTAATAAGAGTAGAAAGAATGATATTTTTTTTCAAATCTCCATTTCACCACCTCCCCCCACCATATACAGGGACTGGCACAAATAACACCCCTTTTTATTATAAGATCTTTTATTACAAAATCATAAGCGTGTAATTCTGTAACATAACAATATCACACTCAAGGACACCACATGACATTTTAAGTGAAACGTTCAAATGAAAACTATAAATTATTACACCCATATTATTACCCTACAGATCACACCCAAGTAGGCATTATTTCTTTCGGACCCTGTATAATAAGGACACAAGGAAGAATCATGAATGTATGGTAAAACTATTGGGTGAAAGGTTGTGAGGAAACAGGATATTCTCATGGC